>JAMKCH010017565.1:0-22353 GCA_023653785.1 Ophioderma brevispina | reverse complement strand
CAAGGTTCAAACGTAATGTGAGCCTATCATTCACAAACCGCGACGGCAGGCGACACAAGTGGTTCGAGGAACGATTGTATTTTTAAAAAACATGTAGTGTTGTTCCAGATGCGGAAAACTCAAAATAGAACTATTGCAGTCACCTCGGGCCCCAGGGGGGTTGTTTTTTTAGGACACGATCTGACGATTTGGAGTGGGGATTTCAAACGTTTAATTTGGGGAATGCTACGTGCATTTACTAATATGGCAGTCTGGTCCCGTGACATTAAAAAATCATCTCTCAACCTTGTTCAAAGATCTTGTAATATCATGATAAATTAAGTAAAAAATTATTGGTTCAAAAGCCGTCGGTGTTAGTGGATAACCACCGCTGCAACATAGCTGTAATGCCCAATAACGGTCATTAGGCTTTAAATATTCGTGACCAGGCCTAGTCTTTAGTCAAGTCTGGGTGTAACAGTTCGATATGCGTAAGAGCGCCTCCGTTACCGTTAAGTCTTTGATTAAACAGACAGCAAGGAATTGATGCGTTTTGAAGTGCTGTCTGGTAGGTTGGCATGTCCTACCCCCCCTCTATCATGGGGGGGCTAGGACATGGCCGTGTTATACCTTTATACAGTATCACACAACTCTTCTTAGAAAGATTAGGACTAGCTTTAAAGCAATAAACAGCACATTTTGAAAAGCGTCTACAATTTTCAAAATTGTAGATTTTGAAATGCAGTGGTAATGGTCTAGTAAACTATACCTGCGAATAGTGATGTTCAAAGCGCGATTTGTCATAAAAGAAACAATTTTGTATATTTGTAAATCGGCATACCAATTGTAATTTAACGGCGAGATGGGAAAATGCCAAATTCTGTCGTTCATTGCAGAAAACAATGCAACCTCACAAAAATGATCTCTAACTGACTTTCAAACCAAATGCTGCAACAACTAATGGATGAGCGTAGACATGTTACATGGACACTTTTCCTGGCTATTTAATATTGCAAGGACGTTTCTCGCAAACACTGAATTATTATCGGTATACGATATTAATTAATATAATACAAAATTCACTTGGCAGCACATAAACAAGTTTGAGCTGTTCCATTAACCAGTATAGGTTTATTAGCCAATTACCATGCAAACTGGACAAAAATCTAATTTGTGGAAAATCTTCAAAACAAAGTGCTGTTGTTGTTTTTAAGTGTGTGAAAGGTGGTTTTCGAGCATCTAGTTCAAAGATAGGTAGGTGATCAAAGATACAGTGAAACCACCCTTATTTTCCAGAAACTAAGAGAGCACGAGACGAGGACAGAACGTCAGTGCTTAATTCTACATTGTGCGTGTATGTGTGAATTACGGGGACGAAACCAGATTTTTAAACTTTGGATTTACTACTACTATTCAAGGTTTAGGATAATTTTTTTAGAAAATATGTTAAATTAAGATTCAACTACCCCCTCTAGTTTTGGATATAAGCATAGGAAGATTGATTTTGAGTCAGCAATGGGTAATTGCACCGTGATGCGTTTTAAGGACTTGTTCCGATTTTTTCTCTATCATGTTATCATCTTGATAGGGGAGCCTGATACTTGATCCGCTGACCAACACTTAACCGTGGGAAACAAACTTGCAGCTTTAATGCTAGACCACGATAAAATGCTAGTGTAAACATCATATTCACTACTTGCTAATATGATGGTCATTTCAATGGCGTTTTTTCGGTGAAGGATGTGAAAGCTGAAATTTCGGAAGAATGAAAAATTTTTTTTAGTAAAGGCCTTTTCATCTGGTACCAAATTGATACTACTTCCGTTTAAGTCAGGCGGGTCCAAAGGACGATCGGAACAGCACCTTTAAGATAAGATTTTTGTAGGATCACATGCCCTTATTGAGGTCAAATTCCCAACAATGGTGTATTGTGGGAAGGACTTTCATATTAACAAAAATAAAAAGTTTTTTATTTTTTTCGTTTTTAAAATTATTTTAAGGCTGCACAAAAAAGTGATTAGGAGCAATGAAAAAAAAAAAGTCTTGGCTATGTTGCTATTGATTTTTAGTGATTTTTCTAAAATAGACAACTACAGTAGGCATTAAAAATTACTTGGGACAGGAGATACGCATATCTCTGTAGCGCCACAGAGTAACGCTGAGGTTCGGCGACGCCATCTTCGGACCAATTACGCGTGCGAAAACGAGATGCGATGTTCTCCGGGCTAACACAGTCCACGCAAGCGTGTTGTTCGATATGTCCCACAAATTATTACATCAGGACTGTAAAGATGCACACAAACCACCCATCCAAAACCTATAATAGAAAAACAATTGACTCCCTATTTGTTAACACAATACTTTTAATCTTCATAACTCACATTAATACCATACAGTATTACTGGTGAAAACAATAGGCGGGTCCTTATTAGATATAGCAACCTGCGTACAAACTTTTAAAGTGAAAGCAATTTGCATGAACATTAACTTTGTTTGTAAAAATATGGCCACCTTTCATTAACAATTCACTTAATTATGGTCAAATGGTTCATGATGTACAACTTGCCTCTAAGAAATACTAGGGCATTTTTTTACAAAACAATGAAGTATTACTGCTCATTAAAAATTGACGTGACTAGCTGAATTCCAAAATTTTAGGTAATTACTTTCAGGCCAGTTCTGCAAAATTTTTTTTTCAATGCTTTCCACACATAATTACCGTTGTGAATTCTAAGTACAAATAAGGAAAGAATTTTGTATTGGCCACACCCCAGGAATCGGTAACAAACTGCATGTTTGAAGGATTGGTGGCAGAATAACGAATTCATTCCGAAATCAATGTTCTTTTGAATAATTTGATCCAGATTTTTTTTTGGTACAGTATTATGGTGCTGCTATGAAGGTTTAAACATAGACTTGGATAAGAAGTGCATTATGAGCTATATCAGAAATGCCCTTAAAAGTGTTAAGAATGAACAGCTACCTAATAAGGACAAAATCAGATATTTTCTTCATTGCTAATGCTTAGACACTTGAAGTGACTGTGATTTATATCTTTGAACACTGCAGTTTATTTTGTCAATTTGCAACTGGAAAAATTAAATTTAATATGAGTTTACTTTAAATGTGCTTGTTCCGATTTATGTCTATTGTGTGCTCTAAAGATATGGGAGCCTGGCCTGTGCCCATATATTCACCCATCTAGTAGCGTGAGAAAACACACTAGCGGTTTTGATAGTAGAAATGATAATGCATATGCAAGCCCTATGGAATATTGTCAAATATTGATGTTTAGCCATTAAAATGGCGATCTTTTGTTTATATTTGGAATAAAATGGATTTGAAGCCTCAAATTTCAGGACAATGAGAAAAACTACGGCCTTTTGTTGATACCAAATTGCAGTACTTCGGGTAAATATTGTTTATGGCCTCTATTGACTGTAATAAACACTCCCCTCTAATATAAACGGCCCCTTCTTAATTTTTTTCTCGACCAAATTTTCTAAAAATATCCAATTCTAACACATATGCAGTATACACTTACGACCTTAGAAAACGGGCTTATGGGATGCAGTGAGCGCGCCCATGGCCCAGCTGCTGTTCATGACTGTGACCGATATCGATGATACAAGTGAACTTTGCATTCATGCGGTCACATTTCGAACACAGCTGGGCATGGGCGCGCTCCCTGCATCACCGCATAAGGCCCCGGGTTTTATAACTGATAATCAACAATTGCTGGCTAATATGTGAATCAAATCAAGTTGAGCTACTCGACACGTGAATATTGGCATGGACATATTGTAATGTTTTCGTACAGCTGTGGCTGCATCCATTGTGTTGATCTTGTTAAAACCTCGATCCTTTTGTGCAGGTGCACCATAGAGGCTGGCTATATGGGTTGGCAATGGAAATAACCAACAATAAATCCCCCCTTTTATTGAAAAATTTCACACCCTTGGCATTTATCAATCATACAGATATTTACCCTTCTTTCAGCTAATTTTTGGCAAAGTTGAAGTTTTATTATTAAACAAGGGGACTTCCCGTTCAGACTGTAATAAGAGTAGGCCCATATAACAGAGAAGCCATTTTCAGAGTTTTGAAAGATCTTGTTTTGCATTATTTTAGCCTAAATTAATGTAAAATTTTGGGTATTTCTCTCCTTTTTGAGTAAAATTTGAATGACAGAGCTCAGGTTCATTCAATTGCGTGTTTCCACTCGCCTTAGAACCCCCCCCCCAATTACCGGAAGTAGTATCGATTTTGATATCAGAATGAAAGGCCATATTTTTGTGGGCCGCGCCAGCTATAGCTGGCCAGGACCACTTAGCAATCCTTTTCGGGTGTTGTTGTGTGTCTGTTTTTTTGTGTGGTGTCCAAGATTGTTAATAGTTTTTTTTAAACATTGACCTCATTGAAAAGTTTACTTCAATTTGGACCCAAACTTCTGTCATAGTGCACAATGGGAATCCCTCATATTGTTGATGAGTCAAAGGTCATGTTGAACATGTCAAGGTCATGTGAGGTCAAGTTGAAAAATGGGCTAAAAATTAAATTTGTTCTAATTGAAAACTTGAAGTTCAATTGGAACCAAACTTTTGTCATAGTGCACCATGCGACCACCCATAAATGTTTTATTGAGTCAAGGTCACTGCCATGGTCAAAGTCAACTGGGGGCGGCCACAGCTTCATTCTTTGAATTAGCGAGCGCGACGCCGATAGAAAACCGCGAATTCCGGTCTCATTGTCGCCAGAAATTTCAGCACAGTAGTAAATAGGAATACGTGCCTCGGAATGTGCATATATCGCTTCCACTACTATCAAAACTGCTAGTTTGTTTTCCCACATCGTGGTGATAGTGTATGCAATAGCCAAGCTCTCATATCAGATGGAAAACATGGTACACAAATTGGGAATCAAACACTTTAATTATGGTTTGAAACCCCTAACAAGAGCGTTGAAATTAGAATGAAAACGAATGGACAGGCACGACAGATGCATACAATTCAAGGGTACACCATAAGGGGATCAATCATGTATGTCTGACATTAAATAAAATGGATACGTACTTTTTGTTCTAATAGTATTTTCTTTCTGCTGGGAAGATACTGACACGTGCTTACTTTGGAAGCATATATCACTATTTTCCTATATTATTTGTGACTATATAGAGGTTTGATATGATAGCATATATGTTAACTCCTGCAAGTACATAAATAAATTCATTTACAACTATTGTAGCAGAGTGGATTATTTGCTTTTCATTTAGAACATAATGTTGACACCAACAACCACACTTTGGGCACTATACACATGAGAACTAAGTAGTTGGGATTTCAGATAGGGAGTCTTTAATAAAAATTCACATCCCATTTTCAACATTCAGTAAAACATTTAAAGGTGTAAGGAGGATTCACCTATCAAGGTAGACCAACAAAACCTGATTTTGCACTGCTTTTCTTCAATGATATCCTAATCGAACGGATTAGCTGAGAAGATTTTTTTATAAAAAAACTGCGAAATATCTCATTTTCCAGGGATTCCAATTTTCCGAAATAGAATGAATATTCCTTCCACTTTGTTAGTCCAAAATGTCCACACTTTTGATCTTTTTTTTCAGCTTCAACCGTTTTTCGGGTCCTTTGAGTCTACTAATATTGGCGGGGGGCACTTTTCCTTCCCACATGCAATAAGCCACTGGCATCCTCCTGACTGGGTATAAGAGCAATACGAAATTCAGCCTATTTATTATTTGAAATACAAGCAAATAAAAACAACCCTTTTGGTGTCTCACTTTCAAGACATTTTTGTTTGCCTAACAAACAAGGTTATAAATCCTTTGTCTAGATATGACCTATGACACTTTTATGATCCTCAAAATATCTCATTGCAACTTAAGTTTTAAGAGACTGTGTAGTCTGGATGAGAGCACAGTTGTTTTCATTTCATAATTCACAGGTTATCCAGTCTGGATTCTTCCAGACACTGCTGATTGCCCTCTACTCAGGTGCAAAATGGGAACAGCTATGAAATAAGTTTAGGGCGATCTCTGCCTTGTAGAGCACATTTTTTCAAAAATAATAGGGGCAAATATATCAAAAATCTACATCATGTGAAAAAATATAATACACCAGATAATATCATCACAAACATTTTAAAATACTAGAATTTTCCAGTAGTCATTAAAGCATACAGCACATTTTGTTTTGAAGATCGCCCCATTTTCTGAATATTTTGAGATTTTTGGCACAGTTGCATTGTAAACAATTACCGTTGAATGGTTAGAGCTCAAAATTCTGTGTCACAAAAAGAAAATGTAATTAGATAAATTACTATCAGAGATCCTCCGATAATACTTCAACGGCTGCTTGAAAACGTCCTTTCAATAGGACATAGCCGGGAAATCGCACTATGTATGTGTCTACGTTCATCCATAGTTGTTCCGTGGTTCAGACAAGCAAGTTGGAGGTCTTCCATGTCGTCTTGAGGTTGCCAATATTGCATTCAATATTTGGTGTTTCCAGCTCCACCATTTCGCTTCTTTTATGACAATACATATGTTAGAGATTGTGATCGCAGGTATAAGTTTAAATGACAAGTACCAACACAATTGTGCAAAATCCCAAATATTTGAAATTGGGGGCAGTCCTTAAAAAAAATGTGCCATTATTGCTTTAATTTAGCACAACCAGAATTAAGGCGCGCAAACAAAAACTCTACCCTAATGGACAGCAACCGGGTTCATATCACTTTATCTGCACGGCATTTGAAGCCATTACCACAGCTTCCATTTATATGTTAAGGCATGTTAAATTTTGTACTTCTCCATTTACTACTCAACTGTTAAAGGGGATCCCATTTCATTATCACCTACAATTTTGAAAATAACCTTGTGATATGCTATGAATGTTAGCTACAAATTTACTCTAGAAACGTTTAGAGGAATGAAACTTTACTACTTGGACAATCATATCGTAATTGTATGAACTGGGTGCTCAGACTTGCTAACACCTATAAACATTATGTTACAATGGATTCATTACCGCACACATTGTGTACCAGGGAATTCAAACAAGATAAAGTTTAAGGACCCAATACATGGAATTGGGGCAACCACATCACTTTTTGGTGGGATCTCATCGAGATAAGAAGAGCTGCTGCATGGAAATGCTAGCTTTAAGGCCTTGTCCACATTTTTTTTTTTTTTTTCTTGTCGATGTCTGAAAAATTGCAAATTTTTGCTTTGTCACAAATAAAGTTTTTGGCATAATACATTTATACCCTTTACACTACTCTGTATTGTGAGGCTTTTATTTCCATTACCCTTTTTTCCTGGACCCGTGCTATGCACATTCATGGGCCTCAATTCATGGGCCTCACACACACCAGGGACTTTAGGGATAAGATTGGCAATTACTGACTTCCCATCGGCACACATGTGTGCGCAGGACGAGCTGATATTGGGTTGCAGTTTCATTGATAACGGCCTCGAGGCGAGACACCTCTGGCTTAAAATCTAGGGCAAACGCGGTGCATAATATATGTCTTCGCTAGCTTTGAGTCATGAGTTCAAAACTTCACCTCACTGTGCGCTAAACACTGGAACCCGCTGAAGCAGCGGCTCGAATTACATTTTAGAATTACATGCACAGCCCGGTGCTGTAACTTCAAAATTTCATGCACAAGGAGAAAAAGTTACATGCACAGGCCCATGGAAACATGGATTGGTGCTATTGCTAACCTTTATTCATATGACTCTGGTCCTAATTGACATTGGCTCAAATTTCGCAATTCATGACTTTCAATGAATAAGACTAAATTGCATAGTTTATGATGCACCTAAGTTTAATTCACATGCACACGTGCATGCTGGATACAAAAGTTACATGTACAGAGAGAAAATTACATGCACCTTTTCATGTGTGCCCCTGGGTAAATCGAAGCATGCCGCTGAAGAAAGCTGGCTAGAAGTAGCCAAAGTCCGAGGAACATGTTAATGGAAACGCATATGATATAGCATAAGTTCTTAGTGGTATAAGTATTATTTGCATTTGATACAATCCTATTTTTTAATTTTCATCCCTCTCAAATAACCAATTTGCTAAAAGTGTTTGACTAATTCCCTTAAATTTAATGCACTATTCATTATCGTTGGGTATTAAAAGTGGAGAAACTAGTTAATTTTGGCTGTGAGCTGCTTTACTACTACTCTGCAGGATAAGCACCATCCTGGTGCAAGCTATTCCATTTGAATCCATGCCTCCCCTATGGAAGACAATCTAAATTCTTCCACAGAGGGGGTGTGATTTGAAAATGGCAATAAACCCATAGGTTATTGCATTTGGTTCTGATCAATCCTTCTCCTTGAGGAAGAACCAACAAGGTGATTACTAGTGTCATGCCACTTGCCCGCTCACTGGCAGCCGGCTTGGCGTACGGCACTTGCAAGATCAAGCTATATAGTCCAAACGTCACTACATCGCTTTGAACTACTCTGAAACGGCACCACTCCCAGAGTTTTGATTTCAAGTCCACCTCAATGCGATTTGCCGCTCTGGGCAATCAATGAACTGCAGCAAGCAGGGCCCGAGCGGCAAGGAGATCGATTTATTGAGCTTGACATTTAGCTCTTGGGTCACCGCTATCGATTCTGACATGGATTGCGTAGTGGACTTAAATTTTCTCATCACAGCGTCAATCGTCCAATGACACGATACAATGACGCGTAAAGTCTTCCCAAATTCAGTTCCCCATCACAATGCCTTCTGGTTGTCATACTTTGTGGGTGACTTTAACACAGAGTTGCAAGCACTGTTGCTTAAACTTCAAAATAAACTTAGTTAAAGTAGCACATTATATAATTATATTAATAACTAGCCTTACAAACTCACACTTAGCATACTTTGGTACCAGACATTGGAAAATTCAAATGGACGGGATAACAACATACTGTTTTCATTCATTCACCGGGAGTTTCCGTAACCTGACCCTCAGCTGACATTTTTGCTGACACCTTATGATTTCGGAAACCATTCACGGATAAAGCCGTTATTCCGTGGTGAGTTTCTGAATTCATACGTGTGTCAGGTTACAGAAACTCCGTTTTTTATAGCACTTTCAGGCACTTTATTCACATGTCATGCTAATCCCACCAACATCATAACACAATTAATCTATATTTTCATTTAATCTCTCAAAAAGATCGTCAGATTGGCAAATACTATTAGGCAGCACCTGTACTATCATAACCAATTTTGACTGAAAAGCTTGTTACACATAGTCACCAATATATATTGTTTGAACTTAGCGGCATAGCACCCATGCAGCCCGCCCGTCGCGGCGAGTGCAACCGACATGGAGTGTTACAGCAGTGCAACCTTCATTCACACATGCAGCCAGATTTGTTCAAATCCATTCAAGCAATATGATTCCGAGTATACAAATGTAGTTTACTCAGAAATCAGTGACCTGTGCTTGATTGTTGGCTTGTCCAAGCAACTCCAACACTGCCATTGTTCGCAATTAAAGTATCATCATCTCATCATGCAAACAGTGACTTGTACAAGTGCGCTCACAAGTCCGACGGGGTGCTAAAAGAACCCAATTTCCTACCGTGTATGCAAAAGTCAAATCTGTTTTGTATCCTTTTCACGGATTTCGGTTACAGGAAAAGTCAACGAGAAAGTACCATATTACAGTCTAACGTACCTTTGGAGAGATTATCAGTCACCTGGTCATCGAGTGTTCACAAAAGTCGGGCCCTCACCAACGACCCCAAATGAAATTCAACATAGAAATTGGTTTGTGGCCAATTCTTTTCCCTCAAAAGTGTTTCTTCTTTCTGCTGACTGTTGCTCTAGTATGTTAGCGATAAAGTCAAACCCCCAGTTTTGCGCTCGCTTTTTGTTCTACTTTGAGTGTGTTTTTCAACACCGTTGATCAAAATCAAAACATTGCCTCCTCGAGCATGGGTCTATGCTAACCGCCTGCAGCAATGACCCCGGCCCGCCCAGAGCTTTCCTAAGCACTCGGCCTGGGTGAACCTAAATTAATTATTGCAGTTGTGACAACCGGGCCATGGCGCTTTCTCCATGACTTGTTGCGTGCCAAAACATTTTCTATTTTTCGCTGTAAGTTCTTCTTCTGGTAGTGCAGCTGTTTGTACTGTAGAAAAGTTGTACGATTTTTATCGGCCACGGGTCCTCGGATTGTAGAACGACTTCACAGAATTGGTAAATAACTATCCACATTGTTTAAAATTGTGCTTTAAAATGAATACAGGTAACACATTAGTTTTATTTTGTCATCATTATTTTTTCAATAATTTTAAAAATTATTGACAATTTTCTGAGTTGGCTCAACATTTCCCATTTTTCGTGTTACAATTGCTTATCCGCGATTTTTTATCTGTTTTGGCCTAAACGGAAACTTTGGTTTTAAGTTAATCCCTGGGACAGTCTCGTACCAACCAATTGGTGGGGGGGGAGTTGCCCCCTCTTAGACACAGAAAAAAAAAAGCGATGACGTAGGAAAACCAAAATATGCATTTTCATCTCCCTTTTACTTAACAGGGAAATTCAACCAATTTCCCCCAAATTTGGGCAAAATTAAAGTCCAATTCTAGCGATTTTTGTCAATTCAGACTTAATTGGAAGCTTACAATTTGTCCCCTCTGGAGGGATGACTTGGAAATTGCCCCCCTCTGATTGATTCCCACTTCATCCACGGTACACCACTCGCCCTGGGAATAGAACGCAGAGGGGCTTATTCCAAAAAAAAGACAAATAAATAATTGACTTGGGGAAATTGTCACTCTTGTTTTTACACTAAACAATATTGTGACGACACAAAATCGATCATTAGTGCGGCACAACCTAATGGTTATGGCGGAATAATAAGTCTTATAACCCTTTTAAGTTTTTTTTAAATCAAATAGACTCTTTGCAACAAAGGATATACAAATGCACCATAATATTACACGTGGGATTCAAAGAACCATAATACACAGGCTCAGAAGGTCCTCTTTTTTTTTCACAAATTGATACTACTTTTATAGTACTATCATCGTGGGTTTCAAAGAGCACAATTACACAGCTTCAACATTCACTATTTCTCATAAAATGATACTTTTATATCTCATAGTAATATCAAGGTTTCAATACATCAAGGGTATTATTTTAAAGGCAAGGCATAAGGTTACTACATAGATATGCTTGGATATTAATCAAGAGTGATCACAATATAAATTTCCAAACTTTTAAACCACCACCCTCTACATAACACCAAACCCCACAATGGGGACAGGCCAATCGCTTTTACGACGAGAATGGCAATGCATGCATGAATAACAACATACAACACACCCCTTCACTTTAGAACTGGACTTTTTAAGAGCAAATGTCAGCTCAACATATCAATTTAATGTTCTGAAACCTTCCCTCAGTGAAGTTGAGTGAACACTTAATTACAAAATCTTGCATACAATTGGATATACCACCGCATATACAATTTTGGTGGCTGTCCCATTTACTCTTGCAAACTGTGGCTACACCCAGCTTTGAACGTCGCATACAGAGTGACCCTTTCCCCAAATGCAACAAAGGTAATCAACAGAATTTAAACTCAATAGAGCCTGTATATTTCTATTTCCCTGAATTTTTAGCTTATTCATCAAACCAGATATTACACAGAATAAGAGCAAAGGTGCACTTTCTTCTCCAATTGGCATTTACACGTATAATCATATTGGATTCCACTGCTGTCTGGACTAGCGCTCACTTATCTGAAGTGTATTGAAAGAGCAACGAGGGGCTACACAAGCCATGTGGATCATGCATGGTACCACAGACAGTGGCAATGTGACACCAATGCGATTGCATCATGAGCTGACCATAGCTAATCCACATGCTTCAGCCCATTTATACTTATTCCACAGCTGTCTTGATAGCTCTCACTTATCTGAAGGTATTGAAAGAGCAACAAGGGTAACACAGATACCCTTTGATACCTCTAGGAATTAATTTGTTCACTTGCCTAAAAGTCAAAAACAGTGATGAATCTGTGCTGGGTTTCTCAGTAGTACACGTAGTGCATTGAGTCCCTCCCCCAATGCCCAACCAATTTTGGGAAATTTAAAGGTCATGTTATCCCACAAAAATAAATTTCTATTCTTCTTAACATACAAAAACCCTTACTTTTACACTCTGTTAATCCCACACAGCTTTAGTACTTTGGTCGTTTTAGTTGATCTTGATCTGTTTTGTGGTTCTTCTGGAGGCCAATTTTTATCCTTAAGTCTGCACGTGTTTTGTACAGGAATATAAGAAAACATTGCAATGCATTATGGGGATTGTTTTGAAAACACTGACATGACCACTCTGGTAGTTGGTAGGGTAGTTGCACAGAGCATTGTCACAAATGAAGTACAATGCAATGCATCAGTGTTGGTATCTCCCCATGATGCTGTAGGAAGGTGTATTGTTATACCCAAATTTTGATGGCTTACTAAAAACTGAAAACCTTGGCATTCCCACTACAACCCAATGGTATAGTCAACATTTTAAGCAATGAATTCTCGTACCGTTTGAAACATTTGATCATGAAGCAACATTGCCTCTCAATACCATATTGATCGGTTCAAAAGATGTGTGCCACACCTCTGCATAGCTCATTATAGTTACACGGAGAGTGTGCAACACGTGTCCAAGCATTAGTTGTTCGGGGAGTTCGTTCATTCGGAGGGAGGGAGGGTTGGGTGGGGTATTCCGGTTTGGTTAGGTTTGGGTATGTGTTTCAGTTTGGTTAGGGTGCGTTTTTCAGGTCTTCTCAGAAAGTCTTATTTAAATAGACTTGGTGGTTAAGGTGCAATAGAGGTTCCGTCATATGTGGAGAATGTCAAAGTCACAGACCAAGGTCAAGGTTCATCTGAGGTCCATGTTCCAGACTGCCATCTTGCCAGGGGGGATGCCGCAATATTACTTCTGTATTTTTAGTAATGCCAACTCTTAACAGGTATATTCGCTTGTAGACAGCACTGTTGACAAGTAATGTTTTAAACAAGGTAATTGCACGCTTGTAATTTTGGTCGGGGGCTCTTGAATACATAAATTCTTTTAATGGTAAATTTGATGCAAAAAAAGTATATACCATTTGAATAAAACATTTATAGCATTTAATACAACATTTATAGCCATGTAATAACAAAACAGTTATAGCCAACTACCCACCAAATGAAGGTGCATAGTCTATGAATCCCATCTTTACCTTCCGAAGACACCACCTTTCTTCGCATCACTGATGGGTTCATTATATGATATAACATGACATACCCCTCGGAGTAACCAATCAAAAAATAGATGTATCTGTATGCATCTTTACAGCTATTCTTACAATGTTTGGCAATTACATTTGCATCCACTTGGATTTAACTGACCAATTGGGCTTGTAGTGCCAGGATTTACAGATCTTTTATTCTCAAGCTCCACTTCTTCCTTGAATGCTCATTCTCCTCCAAATCTGGCCGCAGTCTTCTTCGCTCAACTCATCTCTTTCCATCACTACCTCACATGGGTTTATCAGCCGGGACCCGTGGCCGTAGTCTTTTCTTGTAGTATGCCCAAAGCTCTGCAATTCATGGCTGAAGCGGGTCCCAAGGTTGCTCTCGTCGTCGTCTTCAAGAACACTTCATGCTTGTGATCTTCCATCAGCTGGGAGAAAGAGAGGAAAGGAAAAAGAGGATGGGAGAATCAGTGCATTATAATGAAGTTACTGTGGATAGGAAAATGGATACATACTGAAGGAAATCATGTACAAATTTGATTTATAATTTTGCTTTGAATCTAACCACTATTTAAAACATTTGGGCCTAAATTTTTATTTATTTACAGCGGGAATTGTAAATTAAAGGTGCTTGATTTCCGATCGTCTTTGGGCCCCTCTGATTTACCCAGAAAGTAGATGAAATGCCGTATTTTGTCATGTGGTCCTGACTTCAGCTTTCAAATCCATTCTTTCTCAAGTATAGATAAAAAACTACAATTTTAGTAGTTGTAACCATCAATATTAGACCAGTAGTGAATAGGGCATTGCACACTATTGCATTCTTGCGTCTAGCATCAAAACCCAAGTTGTTTCCCACAGTTACTTAATAGTCAGTGTGTCAAAAGGTCAGGCTTCATATCAAGTAGAGAACACGATAGACAAAAATCGGGAGAAAAAAAGCACCTTTAAATTTTGTCACAGTCTATAATTCATCGATGTCAGTGACGTCAGCGGTCCAAACGATTTTTTGTGTGTGCATTTTCGTACCGCCTTTATGGCGTGTGCATTTTAAGCTACCGCCTTTATTATGCGTGGTAAACATGCCGCGCTGTGAATTAACTGGCCCGCGATTTACTCCTGCGACCAATGCATACTACACTAAAGCCACAGTACGTCGAGGAAAATAGAAGACTAAACAAGTTCATAACATGGGCTAAGTAAATAATGATATAAGTTTACCACACCAGTGATCCTGCACTTCCTGAGATGCCAACTCCCAAGTCAGCTGCTCCAGGGTATCCCTGTCATAGCACTCGTTCACGATGGGTCAAAGCCACGTCTTCATCATACATAGTCATATCATTCGCCATCAACTTCTATTCGGCTGACTGCATCTGTCTGGTTGTCCTCTCTGGCTAGCCCGGCTGCTCCCTTCTCGCGACACCATCCCCACATTTGTCCCGCCCATAGCACCTCCAAGTGGTCTGTTATGCTTACTACACAGGACTCTTCCATTTTCTGGTAGGAGGGAACCTGTCTCGGGGAGTTCGTCAATCGCTTGACTGGGGGTCTTCACTTGACGGGCTGGGAAGTTTACCTGAGGATGGTCTGAGGAGGCTCTTGAATGGTGGTGATGGGGAGTAAGGTTGCTTTTGTAGAGCTTCATCTGATGTTGTGAGGCTGCTCTCTGGTCTCCAAACAGAAGATCCTGAGGTAAATATATGAAAGAACCAAAAGGGGTAAAAGCTATAGCGAACCTTTTTAAAAAAAAAATATGCCTCGCCAGTTTTGTGAATGGGGCCCACACCCAAATGTACATGAGGTCACAAGTCACATGAGGTCACCAACATGCCACCCCACCCCCCCTCCTTTCCACCAAGTTACACAATCGTAGCCATTACGGAACCTCTCTACGGCATGAAATATGATGAAGGATTAACATTTTGAACACAGACACAATACGACAAGAGTAATCCATGTGCGTCTTCTGGCAGACGACACAAACAAATTAATACATTTGGACTAAGATCTCAGATCCTGTTATTCCTTACTCTGGGGACAGTAAGCGGTTATCTCGTGTCTTTGTTCCATCAGTCCACATATTCCCTCTCACCTCCGCTGATCCTACAACAGGCTGGTGATATGTCATTTACATCATAGCGCACTGTGACTCTCCAATATTCCAAATTTCAAGAAAAATCTCAAGATTTGTTATGATTTCTTAGCCTTGCAAATTTTCTCCCATTTCTTCCCTTACTTTACATCAGTGTTTTGCTGCATATATTCTAAGAGTAACTCTTTAAGTAAACTATTATAAATCCATGAAAGCATCTTTTTAACATGGAAAGAAACTACAATTTTGGGGGAAAAATCCATCAATTATTCAACTTACCTTGAAATGTGCACTCAAGGCAGTCATTGGTAGGGGTCACTGCGATCTTGATGATGACCTGTTAGACTGTTCTCCTGACTTTGGGATATCATATCCAGTAAGACAAGTGTGAGAAGTCATCAGCACCCTCTTGTATTGATGCTGTGGTTGCTGGGCATGTTGACTTGCCTGATCAAGTAATGAGAGAAATGGTTGAAAATAATTGAAATGGTAGTATCAAAGAAGCTACCTAACCCGTAACCAGCTCTGTGCTATATGTGTATGCTTGTTGTGGTGAGGTATAGCTTAAAGGGTGTGACGAGTGATAAATCCAGGTAGTGCTTCAAGAAGCCAACCAAATCTGTATACTGAGGTGCTTTTGTGATCTTGCACATTTTGCTTTTGATTCATAGAAATCCTCAAGAAAAGGTTGTGTCCAAAATTTCAGTTGATTCTGACTTTGCATTTTGATCGTTTGAGCAAATTGTTGCAGGTGCTGCACCAATAGGCCACTGTGTTGTAATTTACGGACAGAAAATACAAAATAAGAATTTCTTCCAGAGGTATATCAAATTATGCACGTAAGACTAGGCACACATTATATAATTGGGGCCAACAGTACAGATGATATAAATACCTCGGTCTTTACTAAAACGGGGGGGGACGAAATTGTGGATCACAAAATGCCCTGTGATAGGCTAGTTGTTTATCTGTCTGTCTGTTTGTTCTGTCTGTCTGCCCTTATTCTTGGAGATTCAAAAATTGTCATCAACTCTTCAAATATTGGTGGTTGTTGTAACTGGGGCTGAGCCTAAACATGTTTGCATTTCCAATGGTGCTACTAATATAGTTTAATGTAGTTCATGTGAGCAGATAGTTTATTCGGAAATACATAGATTGGTAATCATACATTGATTTAAAGTATGAAATATTTATACCAAACAGATGGGTGACTTGTTTTATTATGAAAGGTGCCGTGTAAGATAGTTTTTGGAACCCCCCTGATTTAACGGACGTAGTACCTATTTTGATATCAGATGAAAAGGCAGATTTTCTACTTGTCGTCCTGAAATTTGAGCCCTCAAATCCAGTTGAAGTCCCAAGATATAAACAAAAACCGCCTGGTTGCGTGTTTTACCATCAATATGAGCACAGTATTGAATAGGGCTTTGCATTATTTCTTCTACCATCAAAACCGCCAAGTTTGCTTCCCACGGTACTTGATGGGGCGTATGTGTTAGTGCCAGGCTCTCATATTCAAGTAAGAAACAATATACATACATCGAAACCAGCACCTTAAACACTTGTACACAAAGATCAGTACCACCACCTCATTAAGCCCTTCAGATGGCCTAGTTGTCATCCAACTGAAACTGGTCTCTCTGGTGGCACACTTTGTGTAGGTTGTATTGCACGTTGCTTATCTTTGTCCCGCAGATGCCGTGCTTTTTGCTTCACTGTTGTACTCTTCTTGCAGTTCTGACCTTTTGATTTGCCAGCTGATTGTGGTGCTTTTGGCTTCGTTGAGGCTGACCTAGATTTGTGCTCGGATTTTGGAAGATGGTCTTTCCTTCTTGGCCTTTTCGGTGAAAGGTGTCTGCAGGTGTTTTTGGAGTAATCATCAGAGTCTTCCTGGAGGAACTGCTTGCCAGATGGTTTCTTTCTGGAAGATTTCTCTTTATCTTGACTGATGTGGTGTTGTGATTTTGCACTTTTAGGTGTGGAACTGAGTGCTATTTTTCTCAAACAATGAAAACTCAAATATTTTGAATTGCAATTAATAGAAAAGTTCAGTGAGATTCTGAGCTAGTAAACTGCATTGTCAGAGGACGGGAAATTATGTATCAATAAATTAGAAGTGGAAGTTCCCAATCTTGCGTTCACTCTGCCTGTGATGCAGTTGACATGTCCCATAGGTTTTAATTTTACTGGAATGCAGATTTGGCTTTTGTCACATCACTTTAATTCAACAAACGTGGATAGGCACCATTATGCAGGAGTTTGCAGCCTTTATTTAGCCATCCTCATCACTCTACTCAAAGAGGCAAGTACACATAATTTGGGTAGAAACGTTCCTATAGAAGTCCCATGGATGCAAATGAGGTATATTGGCCCATTCATTCCGTCAAGCGCCACTTCACAACGTCGTACATCGTATGACGGAATCAATTGTATACCTCATGTTGCATCCATGGGACTTTATATGAACGTCTACCATAATTTGTTCCAAAATAATGAACATTATATGACCTTTAACCTCAAACATCTGAATACCCTTACATGAACCACACATCAATGATTATTCTTTGCTACTTTTTTGAAAATGCATATATTTCTGGAAAGAACAGCATCACTGTGTGCTTGAGGCAATAATGACATTTTACCCATTTTGACCACCTGTATGTGCCGCCGATCCCATGGATCATTCTAGTCAAGTTTATCAAAATCCTCCCAAGTCCACTGGGAGAAGAGTATTTCAAAGTCATACCAAACATTCTCTTTCCTCTTACTTTCTCACCCACCCATCCCATGCCATTACATTAGAAAACATCAACCTGTATGAAACTGATTACAAAGGGTCTTTCCAATTAACAGCTGGTGGTTTCACAACAAAGCAAATAACATCACTTAGTCCTACGCCATCTATAAAATCCATTTCCCTACCTCTGTGCAGGATTCAAGCGCGAGATTTTGATTGTCGCACCATGAAACCGCCCCTGCTTTTAAAGCGACATCGGGGTTTTTACACCCGCTCACAAGATGGCATATATCTAGACGCATGCGTAAAAGATGCGTCAAGGTTATGACATTATTGCACGGAGGTAGAGAAATGGACTATAGGATCAATAAATGCAATTCTGTTACACGATAACAAAGAATGCCAAATGAAAGCGGGATTTGTGGTCAATAAAATCATTTTAATTTGTCAGTTTTTAGTAAAAATAAATTAAAACGTGCTGCTCGGTCCCTTGTGTTCTCTTTTCTGCTCCCATATTTACAGTAAATTGGCAAAATACAACGGGAAAAGCACTGAACATTGCAGAGCTGCCATGCTATCACGAGTTAAGTAGAGGCCCTCTCTAAGCTCCGTACAATAAGGTGTGTTTTGGGTTTAAATCTTAAGTGCCATCTAGAGCTATCACCATTTGGATTAAGGAATTTGTACTTTGTGATATTATTGCAGTTAAAGAGACATGAGGAAATTTCCAGAGAGAAGCGCCCTCAATTTCTTTCGAACCCAGGTTTTTTGCATATTGGAATGCTTACCAATGTATTACATCACAATAAAGTGAATAAGCCGGTTACGCCGTCTTTATGTAGGACGGATTGTAATTTGTCATGCACGACTTGAAATTCAAAGCATGGTTCCCTATAGATTATTACGATAGTAGGCAAGTACAAAACAATGTTTGCGGTTTTCTTTTGCTTTGTTTGTCCAATAAACTTCGAAAGTTCTCAGTAGGGGGTATACACCGATCATGTGCCACTTGAGAGAAAGTTAATCCTTAAAAAAATCTCCTCCTGTCACTTAATCACCAAATTGCTCATCCTTTTTGCAATCAAATTCAAATGATTTTCCCAATAGTATGTTTCTATGTTAGGTACAAACACATGCCCCACTAATTATAGTTTTGTGTTTACTTCAAGCCTTTGATGAAAAAGAATGACAACCAAGGACATTGTTTTTAAGGCGTTACGCGAGCTCGGATCGTGCGCTCATGCGCGCCTTAAGTGCTTCATGTGAGCACGATTTATCACGAGCCCTTACCATTTCTGACAGTTGCGCATTAGTTTTTAACAACAAAGGGATATGATGAACCACAAAACTGAGATCATTTCTTAAATAAGCAATTCTGACCGTGTGTGAAAGCAGTGCAAACACAGTGCAGTGATTCGTGTTGACCTTACTGCAGTCCATATTTAAGGCAATGTAGAAGTGGACCTGACAAGCACGATGTAACCGTTCAATTTTTAGCAGCCTATAACAATTTGGTTTTGCACTTCCATGCCTTCTCAGTTTTGTTTACGTGAGTAATCGGAAAAAATGACCTGATTCCGTCTTAATACCACGGTGCCTAAAAAGTTTACGCTATAAGTTTACGCTATGGGGAAGATTGGTTGTAAGAAGGAGTTATTGGACAGCGCAGCTTGTCACAGACGTTGGTGGATCTATGCAGAAGACAGACTAAAAACATCTTCACTGCACAGATTTCACGCCTGCGAGCGTCATCCATTACAAGACGGGCCTTCTGGCCGTCTGTTCTGTTCTGATGCGTTCTTACGTTAGGCGTTATCGCCTAACTTACTTTGTTCTTACGTTTCTTTCGTCTTTCTTTCTGACAATTTCAATTTGCTTCTTCTTCCACATACTTGATGGATTTAAACCCAATGTACAAGCATGGTTTGTTGAACGGTTTTCAAATGTTATGCTTTGTTTGGGGTCAAAGGTCTATGTAGGGGTCACAGGGGTCAAAGTTATGTACTGTGTGTAAAATTTAAAACAAGACAAATAGAAAATCTGTTTAGCCCATCTCACAGAGGTGACTTGATGAGAGCGTCAATTAAATCAAACATACTTTATCACTTGACCCCAGGTTTAGGGGTCAAAGGTCAAACTACTTCAAATTATGTACAATTCAAAAATCACCACTCCTCCTACAGATTGAGCAACCTGAGCGTGAGTCATGCATATGAATCAGCTGAGACCCTTTACAAATTTGGTCAAGAGGTCAATATGGGTCATCCTGAGGTCACAGGGGGGTCCAACCATATTTACTGTGTGTAAAATTTAAAACAAGGTCAAATAGAAAATCTGTTTAGCTCATCTCATAGGAGCTGATGAGAGGTCAATAAAAGTTCATCATGACTTCATACTTGACCCACGGTTTAGGGTCCAAAGGGTCACAATACTTCAAATAAATAAATACAAAAAAAAATATTACATTGTTTACCGTTTTACACTTCAAATCACGACTCCTCCTACAGAGTCAGTAACTGGATCGTGTGAGTCATGCATATGAATTGCTGGAGACTCTTTAAAAAGTTATGGGTCAAGAGGTCATATGGGGTCATCTGAAGGTCACAGGGGTCAAACTATTTACTGTGTGTAAAATTTAAAACAAGGTCAATAGAAAATCTGTTTAGCTCATCTCATAGGACCTGATGAGAGTTCAATACAAGTCAATATGGACTTCATCACGTGACCCATGGTTTAGGGGTCAAGGTCAAAATACTTCAAATTATGTACACTTTCAAATCCACTACGCCTCCTACAGATTAAGTAACATGGTATCGTGTGAGTCATGCATATGAATTAGCTGAGACTCTTTACAAAAGTTATGGGTTCAAGAGGTCAATATGGGGTCATCTGAGGTCACAGGTGTCAAACATATTTAACTGTGTGTAAAATTTAAAACAAGGTCAAATAGAAAATCTGTTTAGCGCAGCTCATAGTGACCGAGGAGAGGTCGATAAAAGTCAATTATGACTTCATCATATGACACATGGTTTAGGGGTCAAAGGTCAAAATACTTCCAATGACGTACACTTCAAATCACTACTCCTCCTACAGATTAAGAAACCTGATTGTGTGAGTCATGCATATGAATAGCTTGATACCCTTTACAAAAGTTATGGGTACAGAGGTCAATATGGGGTCATGTGAGTCACGGGGTCAAAATATTTACTGTGTGTAAAATTTAAAATTAGGTCAAATAGAAAATCTGTTTAGCCCACTTATAGAACTTGATGAGAGGTCAATAAAAGTCAATTATGACTTTACACTTGACATGGTTTGGGGTCAAAGGTCAAAAAACTTCAAATTATGTTACATTTCAAATCACAACTCCTAAAGATGTAACATGATGTGTCGGGAATTATGCATTAATGGACTTGAGGAATTTACAAAAGTAATGGGTAGAGAGGGTCAATCGGGGGTTCATCTAGGGTTATTCTCCCCGCCTAACTTATACATGCTCTTGCAAAGAGCACTTAGTCTAGTTACAAACGGCCCTCAGGCCGTCTTGTTTCTTTTTGATGGGTTCTTTCTTTCTGTCTTCTGGCCACATCTTGTGGCAACACTTCAATTGCCTCTAGCTCAGTAATGAGTTTGGCGTATTGTGACCAGACTTACACCAAATGGACCGCTGCGGAATCCCATTGATGTAACATTGACATTGACCCCTGTCGGGGTCATTAGGTTCACAGGTCAAAAGTGTCATTTTGCTTTAAAAAGTTTCAGCACTTACAGATTACACTTGCATGGTCACTTAACTCATGCATATGAAGGAGCTTGGACCCTTCACAAAAGTTATGGGTCGAGAGGTAATCTGGGGTCACTTACGGTGCAACATTCCGGTCCGTAATGTAAACAATCTTCCAAAAAAATCTTCTAAAAATAGCTATCTGTCTATTCACCTTGCTGGTCACGTGACTCATACATACGGAGCAGCTGAAGACACGTCAAAAACGCTGTGAGTAGGAATGGGGTCCATAAGGTAATTAAGGGGGAACTCCGGTCAAAAACCAAAAATATTCCAAAATATTCAAAAATTTTATCATCAAAAAACCCAAACATATATAGTGACTTAAACTTGCAGATATGCTTTCATGTACCTGGTGTACGCAAGGTTTTTTTATTTTGGAGGTCAAAGGTCATTTAAGGTCATTTCCGGTTTTAGTAAATAATTTTTCAAGAATTTTTATTCTTCCAGAAAACTAAGCATAGTAGATTTTTTTAT
>JAMKCH010017564.1:0-22381 GCA_023653785.1 Ophioderma brevispina | reverse complement strand
TTTTATATTAGCTAAACAAGTTTAATGTCTTTCAAAACATTAAAATAAAGTCTGGTGGACATGGATTCACCGCAACCAACATTCTACCAAGGGCCATTTGGTAGTGGCAGCCACCAATACCTTTTCCAACCGTAGCACAGAATACTTTGTATCTATATGTACTTCAGAGTTTTCAGAGTGCTCCAATTTCATTGAAGCCAGTGGCAAATTATCATCTTAAACTTTCATTTTATAATCTATTTATGACACCTGAGATTGTACTTTCCAAGGCTTAGAAAACCCCACACTCTAAGAGTGTTATTTACCTGCAATACATTTTCCTTTAGAAATGTGGAAAGTAAAAATTAGTATGAAGTGTATACTGAGGGTGAATGCCGAATAAGACAAACAATTTAACACCAGTTTCATAGTAGGAATTGGTTCATTTATATCTCTCAGCCCAGGATGACCTTGAGCAACGATCACCTTATATCTATTAAACTAATGTTTGCAGATAAGGTAAATTGTACCTTATTTTAAATCTTTGGAACCTGGCAAATACATTAGTGGACAAATCAACTAAATTGGATCACTTTTGACCCGTAATATGTAAAGGTTTGCCCGTCTTTCTGCATGTCCACCCTCTCTACCATTGGTGACTTTTGATAAGGTATTGTATGACTGTTTCTAAGAACAATATCACAAAGATTGTTTTTACTGCAATTAGTGGCGGCTCAAGCCTCAATTTATGTGAATCAGACTTTGCGGCACACTCAGTGATTCATGCAAAATATCTGAAATTTATTTACAGGAGCAGCTTAGAAAGGGTAATGCTCTATAAAATTTAATTATTTATTTAAAAAATAAAAAAAACGGTAGTGCTGAATGAATCGCCATTCAATCCTGCGTCCACCTTTGAAGACCATCACCAACGTACGCAATTCCAAAATTTGTACCACTTAATGTGATTGGTTAGTATGTGTATTATAATAGCTCACATATAGGCGACAAAAACCTTGTTCTACAAGTGGTCATACCTTTCAAAAGGGATCAGTCAGGCGAGAGTTTTTTTGTGCAATTGAAGTGAATCTTCATTCACAAGCTTCACTCCTTTTTCAAAATCAATCCAAAAAGTTTGATTTTTTTTTGTACACAAAGCAAATTTCCAAAAAGCCAAGTCGCCCACAGAACAGGGTGTTTTTTGTCACCTTTTGATACAAGTAATATTTGGTAACCATAAAAAACTATTTCTGTTTGTAATTTCATAATAGGATTGAAGACAGCCAAAATATTTTCCAAATGAGAGAAGAAAATTAAAAGGTTTCTAACAATACCAAAATCTCAAGTTTGATGGTTGAGTGGTGGATCGAGGCTGAGGATCAGATTCATTCGTTCGTGCAAGTCATCGATAATGGCTTTAGGTGTTAGGATTAGTTGAGCTGTATTGGCTGAACCGGGGCCACAGGTATCCATGATATGGATGCTCCTAACATGGCCCACTTTGAGGCTGGGGAAGATTGGGAAGAGTCGGGGGTTTTCACCCTACTCTTATTCGAAACTGGCTGTGATGTACATGTACAGTTGTGACTCTGTACATGGGACCGACAGCTTAACATCCCTCCGAAGGATGGGGTACTTTCATGATTCATTCTTTTGAACCTGGGGTGGATTGGGAACAGTCAGGGGTTTTCACCCTACTCTTTTTCGAAACTGGCTGTGATGTACATGTACAGTTGTTACTCACTGTGCATGGGACGATGGCAATGTCCCCTCTGAAGGATGGGGTACTTTCATGATTCATTTGCCCAATTCCAATGAACCGCGGAGGAGAGCGGTATTCTGATTGTAATCAATAGCTGCTATACAGATCAAATCAATCTAGTAGCCCTGGAGCTAGCAAACATTTGTAACACATCTCAAGTACAAAGGTTTGAGTGATTAAAATGTAGACAGCCTGAAAGGAACCCCTGAAACGTAAATCTTAAGTGCCGCAAGTGGTGCATTAAGAGAGGGGGGCCAAGAAAAGTTTGTACAGGGGTCACATTTTTAATTGATCCAATCATGTTGAAAAGTATACCATATTATGTGTCAACAACCAACAAAGATTCAAAAAAAGGTATAGTTTGTAATATGTACAGCCTAAAACTTCAGAGTTATAGGCTAAAAACAGCAAAAATCAATAAAAAGGGTCAATTTCAGTTGACAGGTCAAATTTTAAATTGCTCGATTTGGATGAAAAATGGTTTGGCAAGTGATATTGGTGGAGTATAGGATTAAAATAAGGATAGTTTTGAGTGTCTCAATGTTGCTAAGAAAAGTAGGGGGTGGTAACAAGATCAAGCCCAGTGGAATGCAATGGACGTTGACCTCTGCGCCCCCTACATCGGAAAACTAAGCATTTAAGACAGTTAAAACTATTCATTATTGTAACCCCTATGACTCACCAATAATTGGCACCATTTTTTTATCCAATCAGAGCAACTTTAATTGACCCCTCTATGTACAAACTGAAATTGAACCTTATTTATTGATTTTGCTGTTTTTAGCTATAAACTCTGAAACTTTAGGATGTACACATTACAAACTATACCTTCTGAATCCTTATGGTTAGACACATAACATTGGTGGCTTTTCAAATGATTGGATCAACTTTAAAACGTTGACCCGTGTACAAACTTTGTTTTGGCCCCCTCTCCTAAGACACCATTTGCGGCACTTAAGAATCATGTTTCGGGGTCCCGGTCAGTCATTCAACATATTTATTCACTCAAAACCTTTTGTTACTTGAGATGTGTTACAAATGTGTGCTAGCTCTCGGGTTATCGCAAGTGTCCACCGGGATTCGAACCCAGGAAAATTTGCGCACAGGAAGCACCCTAACCACAAACCCCAAAAATCAGGCACTACCTCTTGAGAAAATGATGTGGTCTCTTAGTTATACTTGCCTCTGATCAACGGGGCCCTTCAAATCTTATGTACGCCATGTACTGGATTTTTTTGGTAAATCATTTTCAGTATTTGTGCAACATATTGATCAAACCTGGATACCATCTCCATGGTCATTGACATTGGCAAATGAACCATTAAGCTTTTTTTTACTGTACTGTGTGTTTGAATGTTACTGATTGCACTGTTTAAGGCTGGCCGCACTCCGAGTTGCTTTGTTTCTGTCTGGTACTTGCTCGGTAACATTGAGAAATTTGACCTACATGGAAACGGTAGAGGGAGGGAACGGGTCTCAATTTGAGATTGAATTAACTTATTGTTTGAACCGATATCCATTTATAGTTTTCTTACTGACCTCATACTTTTAAATTGCTTAAAACAGCAAATGTTTCAATCCACCCCCCCCCTCCAAATCTGAATGTGCTGTGACATGAAGTATTCAAATCACAGACTTAGAAAACTAAGACATATTAAGTCGGGTATTAAGTATACACAGCTCTCAGAAATCACAGCATTTAATGTCACAGCACATTGTTTTTTTCACTGCAAATGTGGAATCTGCTACATCCAGGAGGCCTCAGTACTTGAATTGCCTATTTTTACCCTAGAGATGAGTGTATTATTATACCAGAGCTGTATGGGATAACCATTATTAGTTGTGTGCTATCCATTCACCTATCCTGGGATGAATGTTGTCTTGTGTACTACTACCAATTCAAAAAAAAAATGTGACATCAACACTAAAAAATTGAATTAAAAGAAATGTATAAAGAGATACAAGGTGGGAAAGGTACCAGATGATACTGTTCAGTGTGGGATGGAACATGACCCCATTCTTTTGCCACTTATATTCTACACATTTTGCCAGAGAAGATGTGCCAATACACTACAGTTACTATAGAATACTTACACCCAGTGGTTGCATTATGACCTTGGTCTTCCCTAGTGTTATTTCAATTTAATTTTTAAAGGCCGACTCAGAGATTTCCTGAGGAGGGCGCCTCATTTTCCAAAAAAAATCGTGTTTTTGCATGTACATAATGCTTGTCCATATACTAATCACTGTGTGAAATTGCTAAGCTTAAATAGAATCCTTCAGTAGAAAATGCAAACTTTGTTATAAAATCAGGATCCGGAATTTTTTTATTACCAACAGGATATCCTATGGGACGTAAAATTACACATAATCATTGTGTTACTGCCATCTAAAACGAAAAATCCGATTCATCTCAAATTCGGAATTGTGCATTTTAGGTTACTATCCTTGGTTCTAGTTGACTATTTTTCATTATTACACAAAAAATAATATTTCGAAATCTCTGAGTCAGACTTTAAAGGTCATGTTTCATCTTATAGTGAACACACTTTAATCCTGTTTTGAGTCAATTTTGTTGGAATATGGCCAGAAAGTAGTTATTTTCAGTGTTCACACAGCCAGTAAGACTTCTACCAAACTTGGTTTAAACTGACCCTGATAATTAGATGTGGTCTTTTTCAATCTTATTTTTTCCGTCACAATATGACATTTAAACATGACTACAAATATGTCCATTTAATGTTAGATTCTTGTTTTTTAGCAGTCTGGTAACCTCCATCAGTCACACATGTCTAGGTAAAATTGCCCCTTTTTGTGGCTGTTTTCTAAAAAGTGGACATTTTTAGTGTGTATTCCCAAATAGGACTGGATGTAGGATTAAAATCCAGTACCATTCCCATTTTTTATCACTTTTTAAATATTTAAGCCATCCTCCTTAGACATGAGGTGGTGTGTGTTAGTTTTTTTTATGCCAATACTCATCCCTTTGTAAGAACCTGTCATTTATCTCACCTATCTCAATATGTGTGACAGCTTTTAAAATTGATTACTAGTATAAATTGTTGTCACCTAAACTAATGATTATAAAAAAAAAAAAAAAAAAAAACAGTGGTTAGCTAAACGACTTGTTAAAATATTTAACCTGCGGTTTCTTAAACAGTGCGTTTAGCTAACCACAGTTTAGGCCTAACCACCGTTTATTTTAAACATCGTTTGAGAATACGGCCCTTAATGTTAGATTCTTGTTTTTTAGCAGTCTGGTAACCTCCATCAGTCACACATGTCTAGGTAAAATTGCCCCTTTTTGTGGCTGTTTTCTAAAAAGTGGACATTTTTTAACATTTTTAGTGTGTATTCCCAAATAGGACTGGATGTAGGATTAAAATCCAGTACCATTCCCATTTTTTATCACTTTTTAAATATTTTAGCCCAGAATGTTAGTCATCCTCCTTAGACATGAGGTGGTGTGTGTTAGTTTTTTTTATGCCAATACTCATCCCTTTGTAAGAACCTGTCATTTATCTCACCTATCTCAATATGTGTGACAGCTTTTAAAATTGATTACTAGTATAAATTGTTGTCACCTAAACTAATGATTATAAAAACACATTTGAAACAGATGGTAAAGTGGTCTTTGTAAAATTCACAGCTAAAATGTTTAATTTGATTTGGTTGGTGTGGGATAACCCAATAGTTTGTCTTACATTTGTGAAGACGACTGATTAAAGGTATTATCAGTGATTTGCAAAATTAGGAAACCTGAAGAAAAAAATAAAATGTGATTTTTATTAACTCGACATACACAGTATGCATAGCTATTGTGATGGCAATCTGTCTATCTGTTAACACATGTGAAATGCGTGGGCCGATTGCAGGAATTATCATGTTTTAAGAAGTCCAAGTATTGAAAATATTGGATCCTAAACATGATAATCATAAAATCAGATGATTTGCGCCCACAATTATTGGTCTCGCTATGAGTTTTAAATCATTAGGCTTGACTGAGTCTCGCCCCCCAATATTTTCACAACTTCTAACTCGACCAATAATTTGGGCTGAATCGATCCATTTTTATATGAAAATTTAACAGAAGAACCACTGACCCAAGGCCCACATGAGTGTTCACAAATTTGGTCAAAGATGTGGGCCAATTAAAGGGGCATTCTTTGAAAATCCATCAATTCTTTTTTGTGCCACAAACCAATTGCTATCATCACTAGAATTGGTCAGAAGAACCACTGACCCAAGGCCCATATGGGTGTACACAGATTGGGACAAAGGTTACATGGGCCAATTAAAGGGACATTTTTTTAAAATATATAATTATATTCTTGTGCCACAAATCGATTGCTGTAATCATCGGACTTGGTCAGAAGAACTGCTGACCTACAGCACCATTGGTGCTCTTGTTTGTCAGCGGGCTTGAAATAAGGATTTCAGATCCAGGAGCAATTTTTGGTGTTTTTAACATTTTATTGCCCCTGGTCTATACAAATGTACAGAGTTTTGTTTCAGAACCAGGGGCATTTTGCCTTTTAGCAGGGGTAAATTTGCCCCTTGCCCCTGCTTATTTCAAGCCTTGTATTCTAGTAATCTTCTACAAGTAATACCTAGACTTGCACTTATTTTTCTGCAAAAATCCAATGCCCATAATTGAGCACTTTTGTTCTTCCTTTGACAAATTTTCATTTGAAAAATACTTCCAATTTCTACACACAATTATCCTGCAAATTTATATTTCCTTTAACTTCTTCACTCTCAGAGTTATGATCAATGTGTGACAACTTGCTTGTTCAAGCAAAAAATGAAAACCACAAAAGGCTGTATTATAAAGTGTGTAGTCAGCCAGAGTCGGTTTTGTTAAAATCGTGATCCAAACAGCCACTCACAATACCAAGGCTTCAAAATTGTGAAGTGTAACCATTCTTTGCATTTTATGATTTGATCAGTCATGAAATATATACTCAGTTATGTTGTTGGTTGTTTGTGTTGTAAGTTGAATGGTATGTAAACATAGCAAGACTGTGCAACTGCCCATCCATGGTATACTAAAAAACCTACACAATTGTATGTCAAGAAAATAAAATATACCTTAATAATAATAGCAATTTGTGAATGGGGTAGAAAATTTTGTAACAATCATCTATGAATTTTAGTCAATGTTCAAATTAAGACATTGGTTTGTGGAAATTACAGGGCAACCCCCACCCAAATACAGCCCTTGACATCATTTTTGGGGTGTCATCATGTAATTTGTTGCAAATAGAGAAACTTGCTAGAATATTGTTTTAATTGCCTGTGACATTAACTTACAATAATCATGTAATGAATTTGTTTGCACTGTCAAATCCAACAGGTTATGTCAGTGGTGTGAGCAATGTATCTGGATTCATGTTAAAGGGGGATTACCCGATTTAAGTATATAAAGTTTTCATCTTGATAGAATGGCCTTCACCCCAAAATTCCATCTGTAAAGTTTCATGCCGATATTTCAACCTATTTTTAATGTGAGAGCTATTAAAAACGCAATTTTGTAATCCCAAAATTAATATTGGTCGACCAAAATGGGTCACATTTTCAATCATAACCACCAAATCAAACATCCTTTAGCCCTAAGATTTCACAGGGTAAATGAGAATAATAGTAATAGTAGCTTTCTTCAGACAAGTGATCGGACCATGGACCTTTAATTTGAATCCGGCATGAGAATGGACTTTAAAAAAAAATAGAATTTTGCAGTTCTCGGCTTTCCCGCTCACTATATTCAAAGAATATAAGCTGTGGGCCGCTCCATAAAAAAACTTAACATTTTAGTGACACATACACACACACACAACGGATTGCAAAGTGGTCCTGCCAGCTATGGTGGCAGCCCACAATCAAGCAAAATCCTAAATCAGTCCTGTAATAGAGTAACAGAAACATGGGGGAGAAGTTCTCGGTATTTGTGCAAGGTGTTGACATAGTCTGTTGACATGTTGAAGAGACACTTCATAATTCTTATCTACATCCTTTGAATACTGACATTTAGAAACTTGTTACAGGAGTTCCATTTGGTTGGTCTCATGTGTTTTGGTTAGAATGTTTTAACACAATACCCCATTCATTTCAAAGATACATGAGAATATTTGTTTCTCTGGCTTATTTTTAAAAATCATTAAGTGCCAAAATTGTGAAATGTACCTGACATAAACACATCCAATGACACAACCCACCTCATTCAGGGCCTCCAGCTGTTGTACCAGTTAAGATTTGGATAGGGCTGAAGTAACTACTTGTTCATCCTCAGCCCAAACTGGTGTTGTATTACTGGACTTCTTAAACTATTTCTAGACAAGGACTTTGATTTTATGTATAAAACTCGACAAAAGTTGGTGAATCAAGGTGCATTTGTCACAGATTGTTTATGACTTTTAGTCTGTCAACTCAATAAAACATGTAAAAGTAATGAAATGCATTTCTAGCTTATTATTTGTAAAGTTCTCTAGTATGCTAAATAAAAAAATCAGGAGACTAATCGGAAATTATTCAACAAGCCTGGCCTAGTCCAGTTGTATTTGGTTGCCGATCCATACACGTCCTTGCAGTTTTTCTAAAAACCAGACTTCTTTCCATAAAAGCCTTCCTTGACGTTCTGGATTTACTTGACATGTTGTAGCAGCCTAAGGCGCTCCATGCACTTCGGTGGATTTGTCGCGTGTTATAATTATTATTATTTGTTGGGAAGTTGAACCATTGACATAACATTGTATAAAGTAATATTTCTGTTCCTGTTGCTGCCAGTTTGAGGCAGATCCATGCAAGTAGTGAATCATTCCTTTTTCCACTCATGGTCGTGACCCACTTGAATTTGCAACTTTTCTCCTTTCCCTCTGCTGTCATTCCTTCATTCCCTCCTGGGAGATGACCAGAAACAGAATCCTAACATTTATCTTAGCAAGCACATTTAGTCACCTTTGGTATTGGGATGAAATTCAGCATACAAATGGATATCACCAGCATATGAATGGGAAGATTTGGATATGACGACATGTAAAGAATTTAGTATTCTGCTAACACCCTACAAATTCGGAATAAGCCGAATTTATGTGTTGGCAGAATACTAAATTCATCCCATGATACCACTATACTCTGTAAACCTAGAAGTACAAAGTAAATTAATCGATGCGCAGCGCAGTATTATCACGCCTTACTTCCAAACGCGTTTAGGCGCAGTCTAAATCCATAAAATCGCACACGATTTAAGACACAGCGCATGATGTACGAACAAAACAAATCTCTTACACTTATACACAAAATACTGGTCGTATAAGTCGACATACCAGGCACTCGTACTGTACAAGTAATCGAACCATGGTAAAACATAAACCATACTCAGCAATACAACATCAAACTTGGCAATTTATTCAAAATTCTTTTTTTCCCCATGGCAGAAATACCAAGAGCATAAAGTAAAGAGTGTCGAGGAGGAAAATAGAAGAACCCTAAGTGAACTGCATTTTGTTTTTACTTGTCAGAAATGAAAATGTAAAATGCATTTTTCAGAGATTTCAGATTTTTATGTGAATTCAGATTTTTTTTTACTCAAAATTTTTGCAGTTCTATTTATTTTCAGCCTGTTTTGGGTCATTTTTACACAAATTTACGCCCTTTTTTAGATTTTTTGGGTAATACTCACTGTCATCTCTGATTTTTGCATGCCTGTTTTCTTGCCACTTTGCATCAAATGTTTTCTGTGACAACTAACATCCCATAAGCCTGAAATTTCAGTAAAAAGTGCAAAATCATAATGTACATTCTTCTGGGACAACCCCCCCCCCCCCAACCTGTACAAATTAGACATTTCTAGCATATATTAACAGGTACATGTTTTGTAGTAATGCATTTTGGGATCTATTTTACATGGGTATATAAGTTTGTGACTTTGGTTGATACCTCCATAGCTCACCTAATACAAAACATGCAAGATCATATTTTCTATTATTAGCTTACCAATGTATAGAAATGGCTCAACATTTCTACCCACTAAAGATGCACCTATACCAGGGGTGTAACAAGAGTCACTCATCAGAAGGGGGAAATTCCCGGTTTTGAAGCATATTTGCCAGGTTGGAGGTGAAAATTTCGCAGCAGGGAAAAAAAGGCTGATTTAGCATGATTTTCAAGCTTTTTCTTCCTGGTCAAAACTCTGTGGTGGCTACCTGCCCTTCCCTATCTGTTACACTACTGCCCTATACAGTCCCCCCTCTTTAGAGTAAATACTGGGTGTCTCAAAAAAAAAGGAAACCCTCAAAGTGCCCTCTATTTAACGAGGAGAAAAAAGGAAACCATACAAATTAATACACATCTGAAAAGTGCATTCATTAGGTTTCCGACACCGAAAAGATCTTTCCAATAGGATGCATATTGACTGCGTTATGGCCGATTGAAATTTTGTACCACTTTTTCATTTCATCCATGGATTGTTACACTTTCAGTAGTGTTTAGACAATACACATTCTCCAAGCTCATTCGTTTGTTCATGTTTTTTGCGACAAAGGTCAGTTCTGATATTGAAAAGTTTAGTTTCAATTATTAGAAATTCCAAGATCTTGCCTCATTCTTCTTTACTGCGCTGCTCTTCCCCCTACTTGGGGAAGTTGGCCGTCTGTAACACGGATGCAGGCTTGCGTTCTCTTTTCCATTTCCATAATCGGCTTCTAATCATTCTTGTCCGTCGGATGCTTGCAAAGGCAGCGGTTATTCTGTTGCGAAGATCCCCAGATAATTTGACTCTGCTATAGACTTCGCCCTAGAGGAAACATTAAGCAGGAACCACCAGCAAACTTGCCAGAACTTCGAAATAGAATAACCGCTGCCTTTGGAAGCATCTGACGGACAAGAATGATTAGAAGTCAATTATTGAAATGGAAAAGAGAGCGCAAGCCTGCATCCGTCGTCATGCAGCAAAGTGGGGGTGGAGGGGGGGCAGAGCAGCGCAGTAAAGAATAATGAGACAAGATCTTAGAATTCTAATAATATTGAAACTAACCTTTTCAATATCAGAACTGGTCTTTGTCGCAAAAACAAAAGAAATCATGAACGAAAGAATGTGCTTGGAGAAGGTGTATTGTCTAAAGACAGCTTGGACAGTAACAATCCGTGGATAATATGAAAAAGTGGTACAAATTTCAATCAGCCATAACTCGGTCAATATGTGTCCTTTTGGAAAGATCTTTTCGGTGTCGGAAACCTAATGAAATGTACTTTTCAGATGTGTATTAATTTGTTTGGTTTACTCTTTTCTCTTCGTGAAATAGAGGGCGCTTCGAGGGTTTCCTTTTTTTGAGACACCCGGTATATCCCCCATTATCCAAACAACTATAGAATAAACTTGATATTCTCAAGGTTATCTATTAAACCACACACAATAAAAGTGTTAAAATTGCAAGGTCTTGTAAATAAGCATGGAATTCTCACCATTTGATACACTTCAATAATGGACGTTTTATTTCAAAAATATTATACAGTGCAACATAAAATACTTAGCTGGCAATGGCAAATCAATACAACAGTTTCCAACCCAAATATGTTACAATTTACAATAAGCTGGTGTCTATCATGAAACATATTCTTCACATTTGCATGTTATTGTTGATTTTTTCAAAACATCTTCTGATTTTACTTATTTATGAAAAGAAACCAACAATATGCATTATAAAATAAGATAATTTCTTTCATCAAAGGAACTCAAGATTTATAATGTGTCATTTTACTGTAGACATGTCTACTGATGTCTGCTTTTTCCTAACAGTACCAGCTAAATAAAAAGCCAATTTTAATATAAGGTTAAAAATACAATGTGACCTACGTGGCATACAGATATCAAATCATGCCAAACCACACTGAAAATGGATCGTTTAGATCCAATCCCTCATGACCTCTATGAATACTAAAATACAACTACATCTGTAAGAAATGACTATACCCCTGAACTACCAAATAGTAATAGACATTGTGCACAATAAATTGTCAAGTAGAAGAAACTCATGTTGAAGGCTATGCATAAAAAAAGAAAGTCACTGTGATTTTACAAGGAGCCACCAATGTGAATGACACTTTTAATAACCACTGATGTACAACATTAATTAGTGTGCCACGAAGTTTTTCATTAATCCAGTTCTCAACACGGTACAGAGTTGAACACCCTTGACTTGGAGACAAATGATTCCAGTAATTGTGCAGCATTGCACAATTTTGACATACTCAGTAACCATTACTGGTGCCCCCCCCCCAAAAAAAAAAGTGCACATCAAATAGTTTAGCCAAGTTATTTTTGCCTCAAAGGATGTGAAACATTCTGTCCATGATGAATTTGTATAAAAATCTGCAATTCTCCATTGGAAAATGTATATTCAAAGGTTCAAGTGATTGGCATCAGGAAGGGCATCCAGTCAATTATCTTTTGCTCCAATGAATCCTCACACAGCAGTATTGCTGAGTGTGAGGTAAATCCGGCCACCGCAGGGACAAAACCGGATTTAAAACTGGTTTAACTAACTAAAACAAGTGTTTGCAACATGGGTTTATTTTAAGAAGTTGAAATAGTTTTCTTTGCTGGACTTCTTTAAAAATTGCAGGAGTGTCAAACATAAACACTAAAAATTTCCTCCATTAAAAACAGCTCCTCTTGAACCAGAAATACAAGGAAGGCTTTTGTGACAACATTACACCACACCTGTATGCATTCATGTACTATGCATCCAGTACATGCAATTTTGCAGCCTGGTTGTTTTATTCTAAATGGCCCTTTTTTCTCAGAAAAAAATTGTTTAGAAATAATTTTGGAAACAATGAAGGGTTTGGATCGTAACTGCTGGACTAAATTGTATCATATTCCACCAGAACCTTAATTTTGAGGCCAAAATAAAATGGCTGTATATTCTCTGATGTTGTGCAACTTTGCCAGTATTCATGAGATAATTAACAATGGCTACATACCCAACATCTGCAAAGCCTTGGGCACCTACAACAATTATCACAGATGACATAATGGGATCATATAACATCCCTGTTATTAAAAAATATTACATAGTTTAAACTGCCACAATGTTTGCATATCATCACTTAATCTACTGTGAGCATAGTACGGTGTCAGTAATCAAAATCACCAACAAAATAATAGACAAGTTGAAATTATTACATTTTAAGTCTGAGACAGATTTTACCGACCAATGTTGTGTCCCACATAAATCCTAACACCTGCTCTGACTACTGTAGGTATAGCATTGGGGCAGGGGTAGTGTAATCACAATGAGAATCTGTTCTGCAAGCTATAAGGATCATGTACCACACAAAATTGGGTCAACTTACTTGCTCTGTCACAAGTTCTCTGGATGGATTAGGAGGAACAACATTTCACAAAATGAGAACTAAGTATAATTCCAAACAAGTCTTGTATATTTATAATATACACTGGTCTAATACTTTCTGCTAAGAAAGCACTGGATAGCCATGGATGCAAATTCGACGAGAATCACCGAATCGATTCTCGCTGCGATTCTCGTAGCATCCAGATATGAGAATCAATTTCTCCCATTGAATCATGCATTAAGTGTTATCATTTCAAGTAAATTTGATTCCCGCAAACTCAGACGAATTTGCACCCCTGATAGCACAAACTAAATACCAATACATTTAATGCAACATTTCTCTATTACACCCATTTCTTACAGCCTCTTCATATTGTCATTTTGAACTCTGCCAAGTAAAACTTGATGCAAGTTATGCGTGAAATTGGCAGCTTTTCTTGGCGATGGCTTTTGTACCTGTGAGAACAGCGTAAATAGTTCCTTCTGAGAAATTATGAGTGAAACAAAAATTCACCATCAACATACCACATTTTCATGGCTTGAAAAAATATTTTAATATTTAAAACAAGCTTTAAAGTCATCAAATCTTCTATGTTGTCATCCATTTTCAAAATGAGGTTTTGATCAGAAGGAAGATTAAATTTCAAGCTGGAAAATGATGCATTGAATTTAGAAATCCAGTCTTGTTGCAGTAAATGAGATGTATCTATTTACTTCAAGTTTCTTTGTAATCCATCTGTGTTTAGACATGACAAATGACATTTTTCTAAGTATTTGTGCCTATTTACCAAGCTACAAAGTTTGTTGTATGTTCTAAGGGAAACACTGAATTCTTAGAGTAAATAGAATTTCAACTCCCTAATTTGGCACAAACATGCGCTTCAATTCTGAAGGAAGAGCAACAGTTAGCATACATGCACAGCTCTACAAAAATATATTTTCAGCATTGGAAATGGTACATTGACAACCGACTGCATTAATTAGCTATATCTTGTTTTCCCTCCAACATCCTACCTAGGGCTAACATGTGATACATACATTACACCACCTTTTTGGTTATCAGCATGGATACAGCAATTCTTATGAATAGAGAGTGACAATAAAATACATAATGTGCTGGCAAAGCAGAGTTATGGTGTGACAACACCCACAAGTTCAAAGACTGGTTTTAAACTTGCACTCTGAGCACGGAACACATGATCACCTTAAAAAGTCAATCACGCCCTCATGATAAAACAGCCAGCACAGACAGGACAAAGTATTGTCAGAGGTGGTATATGCTGACAGAAATGCATCATATTATAATTTAAATATAATATACGGCATCACAACAATTTCAGGACACAAAGTTTATGAACAAAGATTCCCTCTTAGCATCTTGTTTCTAGGACCATGGGCAATGCAATTAATGGCACTATCAGTGATTTCCTAAATCAGAAAATCTATTGAAATATCAGATTTTTGACATTTTTGTAACAAGTATAGGTAAACTTGTGATAAGACTGAAAGCAACCTAACAAGGATAAACATGACATTTTAGTCAATTTTGGAGGCTTTTGTCCTGGCTTTTGTCCATATGGACACGTACTGGCACACTGAACTGAATGGAGATGGGGATTTATATTTTTCAGCACTGCCATTTTCTTTCCTTTGGTCATTCCATCATTTGAATAAAATTCCATCATTTGAATAAAATATCTTATTTGAAGTCTACAGACTTATCTTTCACTTTTAAGCTACACCTGCAAATTTCAAATATTTAATGCTTTTGCAGAATTCACTGACAGTGCCTCTAATTCAGTAGACCAGGTCTATACTCTGCTAGCTCAAAGTAGGATTAACGACACGGGCATATACCGTCTTTCAGGGCATGCGTTGTCAATGCACAAGCACATTACAACTGAAAGGTTGCAAAGAGTATACGCACACACTGTCACTTCAGACCAGACAAAGTATACTCAAGTCCGTATATTGATAGGGTCTTGCCAGACACAGCTTATGTTAAAGGTGCATTTTGTGATTCCAGCACCTACTCTTTATATCACAGAGTCCTATAGACCACTGTACTGTAATTTTATTCCTCTTACAGACAGAAAATACGAATTACAAATTTCTTACAGATTCGATCGAAAAACTAGCAGTTCTGATGATATAAAAATCTCTATGTTTCTAAGTAAGTCGGGGGGGGTCACAAAATGCCCCTTTAGTTTCCCAATGCCTACCAGGCATATCACCACAGGTCATACCATCTATTTGACTAAAGTCATTTTAAAGCATGATGGAGGACACAACAGCTCTTCAAAAGCACTTTTTGACCCACCCAAATAAACTACTAAAGGGAGCTGTTTGGCAGTACTATTGAAAGGAAATGTGTCTGGGAACCAAAGAACATGATAATTGCCAGAAGTCAAAGTGAGAGGAAAGCTTCACAGGGCCTTCAAAATACCTATTTGGTACAAAATTTACTACTGAGTTGATCTCTTCAAGAAACTTGCGCTTAGAGCAGGTGCAATATCTGTGTTTAGAAGAGTTGTCAGTTGTTAACATCCATTGATTTAATATCACTTGACTGGAAACAAAAGCCTTGCAGGCAATGTATATCTGGTACAATGATGATAATAAGAAGAAACATTTTGGTCCTGGGCACCAATGTAAGCCCCACAAAATGGTAGAATTATTAAAAACATCCGAAAATAGACAAGAATTGAGAGATAACCGTTTCCAAACAAAATACTTGCTCGTGCAGGTGACTTTTATTGAAAACTGAATATGGTGTAAATAGTGTGGTATCTCAAACTTGTCGAGTCAAGTTCACTTATTCTTGTTCAAGTTAATGATCACCATGTAAAAGTACCTAAATAGTCGACCCTCATAATTGGTGTCAGCTACCACAGTACCAAGATATTGTCAATATTTCTGAATATGCAATGATATAGTACCTAAGTATTAACCGGGCAATCTTGGCAGTTCGATTAACAGGCCTGATGATATTTGACCCGACTTCAACATGTTGGAATAGAACATGTACGGATTCCATTTGTATATAAACACTTAAAATACAATCCATCTCGCACTGATATCATTGTTTTACTTACACAAAAACTTTCTTGTATTTGCATAAATATTTAAGCCATGTTCATCACAACCATTAAATAATTTTAGCACTGTTCATCGTTTTCAATTGTCATGAAAAATTCTTATGACCAAGACTTCAATATAGCAAAAACTTATCTGTCAAGTTATTCCATATTATTCCAATTATTCCAGTTATTTCAATAATAATAATGTACTGTATATATTGTCACTCTGCACTGAGTGAGAACCTGTGGACCTTACGAAACAGTGATGTAAAACAATATGTAGCACAAAAGATCAATCAAGTCTAACACCATTATAATAATAAAAACAAATTAACAATTTGAATCTTCCAAAAGAAAGATTTGGGAAAAAATGGGCTATGCAGCCCAAAACTAAACCATCACATTACTTGTTTAAAATTAACTCGCTTAAATTTGATGTTCAAAACTCTTAATTTGGCTGTAATTGGAGACCTGGTTCTCTGATAATGACTTCTATGGTAAATGGTTAATTAGTCATTTTTAAAGCAGTCAATAAGGACTTTTAAAATGGTATTTCAATCAATTCCATGCTGTTCCTAAATTCAATACTAAATAATAGGTAAACCTTAATAACAATTACATCTGAAAACAGTAGTGACAAGGTCAAACTGGCAATTAAAGAGATTGACCTTTAGTAAACTGTATTGAAAGGTATTTTTACCAGGGTATTTTCACACTTTTGAAAATATATTGCCATACTTGAAATTATATTGAAAAAGGGCCACCACTACAAATGTAAATATTTTTCAAGTTTTATGTGTGCAAGTCATAATTGTACAATTGTTCTCTAAGAACCCATGAGCATTTTTTCCATCTTCATATTGGAATACAATTTTTTTTTTGACTAGAATTTATCTAACGTTTGATTGCGCACCATTAGAAAGCTTAAAATCATGGCCTCTTTATCAAGATTTCAAGGTAGTTAGGTTGGGTAACTATGGACCCCCTTATACACTAAGTACCAATGATGAAAAAAAATATTACAATAACTATGATTTGGATTTTATTATGCATACACTTACATAATTAATGTAGTAAAGAAAAAAAATAACTGAACGCATTACATATCACTGTTCAGATGATGTCATGTATGTTGTGACTACTACGCCAGAGGCATATTCCAATCCAGAGGATGTGTTGACCACTCCCACATTGCATTGCAATGTGCCTATACTGTATAAAAACCTGTCAGTACTTAGATAAAAAGTATTCCATAAGTTTAAGGACCACAAACCCTTCATACTCCTGATAAAAATTTCATTAGTACGAGCACTTTCTGGGCTGAAATTCCGGGATTTCATTGTACAGATAGGATTTTTGTGGGATAACATGGACCTTTGAGTGAAACTTCTCAAAACTGGTGCATTGAGGATGGACTTGATACACCTCTAGTTCCAGCCTATGGGGAAAATGCACTCAATTTGATATAAATTACATCAGTTGTTTCAAGAAAAAAACAAAATGACTATTATCTAACCTTGGGTTCATCTTTGGTGAGAGATTAAGAAACTTTATTTTCTGCATTTTTAAACACTTATGCATAGACATAATGAAGCTGGCCCAAAGTATTTTTTAATTGGGATGATGATCCTGTTGGTTAAATTAAGCGTTTCTTAATAGGCAAATTAGCTCATTATATTCAAACTTGTCCGAAAAGCATGCTCTATCCCCCCACAAGTTTGCATTAATCAGCTGGGTCAGGGTGGTAGAGTGACTTCCTTTTTTTTATATATGCAACTGATGGCATTATTTTTCCAGTCTCCCCAAAATTGGTTACCAATTTAAAGAGACAGCAGGAGATTTCCTAAGGATCCAAATGTCTCTATATTTGCACTTGTTTGGTTGTAAAACACCTACCAAGAACATTTTTGAAGGTTTATAGGAAAAACAATTAGAAAAGATAACCAACCATAACTGGTTGTGCTTTTGCAAGAGCACGAAAGTTAGGCGTTGTGGACGTTTGGCCACTAACAAGTTGGCCGTATGAGAAGTCCTATATACATCCTTTATCGTTCATTGGAGATCTATCAGATTCACCATTCAGATTTGCCCTTTGACCTGTTTTCATCTTTTTTACACACTAAATGTGGTGTCACCCTGGAACCTCAGGATAATCTTTGACCTCAACAGGGCACCCCCATAGACACCAGGCAATGATTATGCATATGACACAAGGCCAAGATTATTGGCCATACAATTTGTAGTATGAGAAAGGTTTAAAATATTGACAATTTGAAGCAGTCTGACCTTTGAACCCTAATCAGGTCCTATGACAAGGTCCACATTTATATCTTTTTCATTTTTCATTAGCTACTTGATACATTCATATTTGGCATTTGACTCCAGGTTTTAAATTTTTACACCCCTTAAGGTTTTTTGCCCTTTGTGACCCTCACATGACCTTTTTGCTGCCCAACAAAGCACAACTGCAATAGAGCTTGTGTCCTATATCAGGGACATTAAGCCGACCATTGCGCGTATGTCAAGTTTTGTCAATCAGCGAGGCGCGGACTGTGATTGGTTTGAATGTGTAATGGGCGGGGCATGTGTTCGAACACAATATGCATTTAAAAGCAAAACATCCTTATTACTGGTTTTTGACGCACGGACGCATAATTCGCGTAAGTAAACTTTCTGTTTCAATAAGCTTTAAATGTTCACAGATTATTCTTCACGCCGACATATGTTCTGCACCTTCAAATGACGTCAGATGCACAATTGGTCGCCTTATTCTTCATGACTATAGTTTCTTACTCTGAGTTTGTTTTTCAGAGTCAAAGCATTAACGGGTAGTATGGATGGTGAGAAAAGAAGAAACAGCAATTAAACAGTACGTAATCAAAACGTCATTAAGTGAAATCCTACTTCAAAACTAAGTTTTGCCTTCCTGAGCATGCTTGGATTTTCTGTAATACCCAAGATAAAAACCAAATCATTTTTTTTTTATTTTATACCGATGACTTTCACTTATTCAGTTTTAAGCATGATATCAATGTTGGTCAGCATTCCAATATGCACAAAAAAAAGTTTACAAAAAATTAGGTTGCATTTTTTTTGTAAAATGTCCTTGTGTTAAATGTGACTTCTTGAAACTATACAGTGGTACCTTCATCATATCCCCCACGCATGACTGATCTTGAATTGGATGTAAGCACACGGCAAGTAGGTACAAAATGGTACATTAAACTACACTTTTTATACATTTTGGAAAGTAAATCATGATACCACAGGCATGCAAACAAGAATTTGGAGCAGAAGAAATTGCTAGGTCTGGAGAGTTGCCATAGACCCATAGAAACTAGGACGTTTGGCCGGCAGCGTTATCTTCCCTCGCCTTTTACCAAGTGATCCCGTTTGATCCCCAATAGGGGCTCATTCTCAGCGGCTTCTGTGAATTTGGTTTCTCCTATCCATACGTGTTCCCCCGTTTTCTCCGGGTCTCTGGTTTTTCTTTGTCAATAGTATTTGTGCATTAAAAATATTCAAATTATGATTATACTTACGGGTGGGGAATTTAGGCCTGGAAAGGTAAGCACAGAACACACAATGAATGACAGTTGCCAAAGGTGCTCACAGCATGTATGCCATACATGATTGGTGAAGGTTTATTCATGTATGCATACTTAGAGCAACCCAAATATTCATTTTCAATTTAAATTGACACCTATCATGAGTAAAATGAGTAAGCCAATGATACTTCTTGAAGTTTTAGCTTAGCTGGCCCTCTGCCACACAGTTACAACAGTGATATTGCCTACATAAGCATAGCAAGTATGAACCTGGTCCATCACTGAAACGCTACACACTAGGCCCACAAAATTGTATCCAAAGTTTATAGCATTTTTAGGGTCTCTGCAATTAAAATCTAATGACCTAACAATGAACATTTTATTCTTAAAACAATGACAAAACAATATTCCTTTGTTCAGAGATCAGTGACACAATTACAACTTTAACACCCACCTACACACCTTTGCATATACATGCTTTTTAATACCATTAAATTGGAAATAAAAGATGAGATTTTTTGTTTTGGCATCTAGATGTGTCATAATGGATGGGCATCCATATTTTGAGTGGTGGATTTGCCGGCGCAGCTGGTATCCACCATGATAAAATATTGGATGCCCATCCATTATGCACACATCTAGATAGGCCAAAACAAAAAACTCATCTTTAATTCTCATTCTTATTAGAATTGGTAATTTTTGCTTTATCGACATAAATTATTTTTCAAAATGTTCTAACATCATTCTTTTTTAAATTCCATTTAAATAATGCACCCCTTTTGAAAACAAATTTAATCCAAGGAGCCAAAGTCATCCGCGCGGTGATCGTCACGCTGCGTATTTTTTGCGTACAACGCGAAATCACGACCGCCAGTATAAACGCACCGCTTGCGCGTGTCATATATTCGACTACACCGCGTAATTGCTGCACGCACTATCCATCTATTACCCAGTAATGGATGGGCGGAGCTTTGACCTAATCCAATCAAATTTCTTGCTAACAAGATAAACAACCACGCCCACTGAATAAGAATGGTATACAAATATTGAATGAGCATTAGTCACTTCTAATAGCAACTCTTTTTAGGTCAGGTTTCCTTTGAGGGCCTGCTACTGGTATCCTGGTAACCAGTAGTACCCGTCGGCGGCTAAACCGTCACCCTCATCGGGTTTTTAAGGAAATCTGATGAGGAGGGTAGCTGGTTACCCTGGTAGAATGAAAAAGAAGTTCTACCTACAAGGGCGTTAACTCTGGAGAGATAATGGCGGCCATCCAGCACATGCTGCCTTGCATGGTGCGTAGGTTGCCCAAAGGCTAGGCCCACGGCTAAGAACTGTGGATTGGCATCAAGAAGGCATCCGGTCAATTATCTTTTGCTCCAATAAATCCTCACACAGCAGTATTGCTGAGTGCGAGGTGAAACCGGCCACCCTTGTTTAAGCGGGACAAAGTCGGATTTAAAACTTTGGTTTAACTAACCACCCACCCTGCTCATGAAATAGAATATTTCATAGCGGGGAGATTGTTTAGTAAACCAACCCGCTATGAACATAGTGAATATTTTCTGTCATTTAATATCGCACCCATCAAATGATAGGCATATTTTAATGTGTTATTTAACATTCCCTATTCTCTAGCCTAATGCTAATCAACCTGCACTTCCATTCTGTTAAATGGATGTAATCAATTCACGTTGCATACATACAAGGTCAGCATGATTAACCTGGGCAGTAGCATACAAATACTATGTGGTTAGACGGAAAATAGGGCATACTGTTTTCCACAAGTCACTGGCTACAGGTCAATCATCGCAAATCCTATGTGCAAGGGGTGATGGCAAATCCGAAGTGCAAGGGGTAATGGGCCTAGAGCCAGTACCAAGGGAAAATATCCTATCTCCCCAATACAAACAATGTTTGTATTATTATATACGATTCTGCCAATTCCCTGATGGCAGCATAATCATAACCTAGCGCTTTGTATACTGAAGTAAAAAATCACATTATTATATATCAATACATCTAACTGTGACTCGGGGGATGAGGTTGTAAGGAAGAAATCCCAACTATTTCCCTGGTGAATTTGTAATAGGAACCAGCCAATGAACTTGCATGACGAGGTGTAATAATACATTCTCTGTATTTACTAATAAATTAAATAGGGTAAATAAAAATGACATATACTACAATGACTAAAGTCTGAGCCACAATTCCTTTAACATGTAGTCCGCTCATCATGCCACTTCCGGGGCCCAGTGCTATGCAAATTATGCACTGATCGCGCACGATTGAGCCACTCAGCATCGGCGATTGTTGTCAAGGAGCACTGGCGCCAAATCAAGGCCAGTGCGTAGTACACTAGCGGAATGCATTACATACTTACAATACGCTTATTATTTTGTAAAAGGAATAGTGGCTTCTACTTTAGTAGTCTTTGCCTACAACAATAACATACATGCTCAAGTGAATTCCTATGCATCTGTGCCCTTATCCTTGTCTTATGTCGATGCCCATGTTCAAGTAACCTTTAGCTATGTCAGTCCACTGCAAGACAAAGCCTCAGCATGCTGCCATGCTGGGTTAAGGCCTACCCTTCCAAGCTGCCCTAGTGCAGGATGTGGTACATAAAATAATAAATGCAGGCAGCAGATCCAGGATTAT
>JAMKCH010017563.1:0-29825 GCA_023653785.1 Ophioderma brevispina | reverse complement strand
TCCCCCTTCTGCCTCATCTCTTCCCTCTCCAGCCACTCCGCCTCACTACCCCACCCCCTCTCCTGCCCGCCCTATCTATTTCCCCCCCCTTCCGTTCCCCCTCTTGTATACATGTTTCTGATTGTCATTTTAAGTATAGGTCACATAAGGAGCAGAAAAAAACTAAATAGATCTTGCTATTACAGATAGTCATATAAAACGGATGAAAACCACTCGTAGATGTCTTGTCTTACATCTCGCAGGTAGCAGATTTCCAGTTCTCAGCTATGTTACAAAACAATCCACAAAATTGAGGGTTTCATATTTTACATTCTGAATTACTTCTGACAAACCATATATCCTATTTCCTTTTCGTTTGCAGATTATGAAAGAGATGATCTCTAACAAACTTTGTTGCTGGGGGTATCATGAAAATACCTAAACTTCAAGATAAGCGCATTTTCCCCCAAATACCATGAGTTTACACATTTTGGGGGGGGAAAATGTTCATATTGCGTTAGGATATTTCCATGATACCCACAGCAAGAGAAAGTTATGTAAGAGTACACCTGCTTTCATACTTTGAAGAGAAAAAAAATGAAACAACAACGATGAGAGTTTGCGAGAAGAAATTCAAAACATAAAAATTATGAAAAACTTCTGTATTTGGTGATTTTTCATCCAAGAGCTGCTAAACCTATCCAAGCGGGTAATGGAGCGACCCTGATCTAAGAAACAATGTGGCGCCATCTTTCATGCGCAATCATTGATATCAAACAGACAGTATTGGTTTAGGTATGGCCATTCTACATCTGATGCCCCGACCTCGTTTTCCCAATGCATCACTAATTCATATGACAGAGAGTGGAAGCAAGATTTGTCTGTCTTGATATCAGCAAAGTATTTGACAGAGTGTGGCATCCTGGTCTACTGCTGGCAAGCTTTTGCCTTAGGTTCTCAGATAAGTACTGTGTGGCTGTGACTACTAAGCGACGTCCCTCAGAATCATCCTAAACGGGAGGGTCCAGCAAGGAAGTCGATCAAGGCAGGTGTTACCACAAGGCTCAATCCTCGGCCTCTTCTTTTTATTTTTTTATATTCATTGACGACATCACCAAGAAGACTCCTGAATCCATCCATCCTCTATGCATACGATGTACACTCAGACTTCATAAAGTAAAAGAGGACGAAACCAGATGCTGCCTTCTCAACAAAGACTGCGGAAATACGATTTTGGAATCTTCATGGAAATATACTTTTTCGGTGCTGCATGTTGTAAAAACTAACAATATCAAAACAAGAAAGATGCTGCAACAGCCCATCCAGTCTCCATATCTTTGGAACAACTCTAGAACTAGAAGAGGTCGACAGGGTCAATCTACTTGGCATCTCATTCAGTAATGACCTGTCATGTTCCCCTGTGATTACCAAAATGGACTAACTAACTACTCTTTATTCTGCCTAAAAACTGCCAGTCATTGAGTTAGGATGGCCCGTCGAGCTGTACCTATCTAGGGAGGCCAACTGAAAGGGCTGTTATATATAAATCCATGGCTTTGATCCACCATGGAATATGCAAGAGTTCAGCATGGTGTGGTGCAACACCCATTCAAGATCCATAATAGATGCAATCAAGAAGACGTGCCATTTCATCAGTGGATCCCCGAGAGTGAGCAATCATCACATACATCCAAACTATTGGTCATAGACAGGGCATTTGGACTGTTACTCTTTTTTCCACCGCATGTTTTATGGACAAGCACCCAGATCTCCTCAGACAGCTGCTACCTGAGCTGCTTTCAGTTGATCCTCGCCTTAGGCGGCCAGTCAGGTCTCATGACCTTGCTTGCTGAAAGTCCCAAGGTCCACTTGGCCTCCCACAGCAGATCATAATTTCTCCCATTCTCTGTAGGCCTATGGAATGCCCCTGTTCCTGCATATGTAGCATCAAACCAGACTGAGAGTTTCAAAGGGAGGTTAATCGCTATATTGGCGCAATCCATCCGCGTTACTAATTAGATATAACTGTGTTTGTTAATGCCTAGATTAGCCTGTGACATAAATAATTAAAAAAAACTACAGGAAAATGTAAAACGAAGATACCTACTTTTGGTTTGAAATTGTTTTGTGTGACCACTATTGGGAAAAGAAGAAGGGAGGAAAAGGCCGATCTTTATACCTATTTTATTAACTCTTAAGTACCCATGGGACCCACTTTAATCAGCTGTACCCCCCCGGGAGACTCCCCCATCTTGTCAATACAGCCAACTTATCCTGCCCATCACTAGGCTTTTCGGTATATAAAATGCACCATTATTCACACACTAGACTTTAACACCTAAAATGGTAATTATAAACTGTCCACCAGCTGTATTTCGCAAATAGTCATCAGTGTCAGCTTGCTTTTTGATAGAAGTAGGGCTAGGAAGTAGTTCCTTAACACTACAGATCATCAAAAGTGGGTCACCCAACCACTATAGACATTGCTAAACTAGATATTTACTACCTCGCAATGATATTTTTTATTCTACAGGCAGTATGTTGGAGAGACACAGCAGTGGTCATTGCTCTGGATTCTAATTGAAACACATGAAACCTTCCCTCTATGGACATTACAAGTGGAACTCTAGCTTGACAAATGTGGGTTAGTTAAAGGTTGTGGGATCTTCATTTCAGCACCTTTTTTTTGGGTATGTTAATCGGATATTAACTATATAAATATGTTTATTTAAACAATTTCAGCCAAATTTATGGTGTGCTTTTATGTTATGGGTATCTGTTTGTATTGTGGTCATAATTTTCTGCTGTTACGATTTCTAAAGTAAAGGGCCAAGGTCCAATCGCCAATAGCTCATCACCAGAACTCCAGTTTTACCCTGAAGACAGTAGTCAAAATTGTGTTATCTTAAGCAAGCTACTATTTTTCTCAATTACTCTAATGAAAATTTAGGGTGTGTGTGATCTTTTTATGGGGTATTTTACCTACAGGGAAGAAAAACATTAGAGTTGGTACCCCACACACCCGTTTCAAACAAAATTTGAGCATTTGGAAATTTTTGCCCCAGGATGGCATTGAACCTTATCAGGGCTGTCGCCAGTAAAAACTGTCGGGAAAACATATGCCTATTTTGTGTCGCCTGCCCTAGGAAGGAAGACACTAGGGGAATCCCCACTTGGCCACTGTTGTTGTTCTGTTGTTGTTGTTGATGATGGTATGTTGTGAAAAAGGGTTAACATTTGCAGTAATATTCCACAGTACTTTGATGGATTTAAACCAAAACTTGGGTCACAGGTCCAACATGGCATCCCCCACTTGTTCATGAGGTCAAGTCACAGTCAAGGTCAAAGGGTGTGAGGTCAAGTTGTAAAAGGCTGAAAAATGGAAAATTGACTCATTTGAAAAGTTGAAGTTCAATTGGAACCAAACTTGAATAATAGGTGCAACATGGTATTACTCATTTGTTGATGAGTCAAAGGTTCACATATCAAGGTTCAAAGGTGTATGTTAGGCCCTATTCATTCATAACCGCGATGGCAGGCGACACAACGGTCGAAGACCGATGTATTTTTGTTAATCCTTGTAGGCCTACTGAGACAAAATAACACTATGTACATTTTTTTAAAACACAATTTGAGTTGATGCCAAAATTTACCCCTACATTGTAACCCTTATTTTACAAAGTTCCCCAACATTTACTAGAGGGTTGACTCAAAAAAATTTTGATCAGCCACCTTCAAACTATTGAAAAAACAAAACAAACCTTCTCCAAACTTCAAGAAAAGCATTCTCACTTATAACCTACTATTATGCCTATAATATCATGCTTTATGCATTATCAAAAAGCGGATCACCCCCACAATATTATTTAATACTGGTGGGTTATAAAAGTGTCCTGTGTGACAATGACCTCTTGACATTTCTAATGGACTCAAAAAGGCCATCACCCTAAAACTTGATTAAAATAAACTAACCTTAATCGCCCCAACCACCCATCACTATGATATGATTATTTATTGCATTAAAAACAGCATGAACACTCTCAATACGTTTTAACCCTAATGGCATGAGAAACATGAGATGGACAAACGAACCATTTTCGACAATCATGATGACTAAAAAGAAGACGGTCACATCACCAACCATTATCAAATATCCACTCTCCCATACACCATAGAGGACTGCCCCAATCGGTAACTACCACACATTTTTCAATGGGAATGAATTTGGCCATGAAGACGAGGTTAGAACGCGTTTGGGGTTTTTCCGTATTGAAAGGCGTGGTACACGATTTGGCAATCCACACAACTCCCCATAGCAAAGATTAATAAAAAATTAAAATAAAAAAATGTGGGACTAAAGTTCGTTCATATACGCGCAAGTGCGTTGCCGTAAGTTGCAGTGCTCGAATACGGTCTCTCCAGTTGTACTGGCATTGCGGTACTGCAGACCGAAGTTAAATTTATTTTAACTGCAGCTGCAGAGGGTTGCGTTGAGTTGCTGCAGCAAGTGATAGATATATCGGCAGCTGCACTGCGCAGTGCAGCCCCACCCACGTATAGTATGAACGAACCTTCGCGTTTTTCTCTTTTTTATTATTTTAAAGGTGTATTTTGTAAATCGAGCCACTTCATTTTAGGTCATCAATGAAAATCGGAAAGACATATCAGCAGCATGATCCGTTTGTGTGGTCTGCATGTGTCTTGTGTCAAACTTTGGTATTCACTTTGGTTAAAAGTTGTCTAGCTTTTTATTGCAGTGAGTGGTCAATTACACTTGGACTACGCTCTATACATTGAGACAAGGGGTCTTATGTGGACGGTAACAAGTGAGGGCAAAGTTCTCGGGGGTCACTGGGGCATGCCCGAATACTCTAGCCTGATCCCCCCAGATTGTAATGAGTGTCAAAATGATTGCGTGTCTGCAAAAGTCTACTATTTTCTTAATAAATATTTAGCAAAGTATCATGGGGCTTAACAAATCTTGTTTAGGTCTTACATTAAAGTCTGACTCAGGATTTCGAAATTATTATTTTTTTGGGTGGTAATAAGCAAAATAGTCAACTAGAACTAAAGATAGTAACCTAAAATACACAATTCCGAAATGGAGATGAATCGAATTTTCGTTTTGATTTGCAAGAAAGAGTAAACTTTAGTGTAGTATTACTTTTTTCCCATAGGATACTGTGTAGAACAAAAATTCCGGATCCGAGAACTTTTATAACAAAGTTGTGATTTCTTATGAAGGAATTTGAATGTTTAAGCTTTAGCAATTCACACAGTGATTAGTATAGGACAAGCATTATGTACATGCAAAAAACAAAATTTTTTTTTAAATTGAGGGCGCCCTCCTCGGGAAAATCTCTGAGTGGCCTTTAAAATGGATTGGACGTTTTGCATGAAACTTTCAGATGGGGATGGGGCAGTATTCAATCAGATGAGACTTTATCGAATTAAATCTGACCATCCCCCTTTTAAATTTTAAAATGACAACGGATTAGCCCAAGTTAAAAACACTGGATTGCAAGTTACACCATAAGAGATGTGACTTATTTTTTTTCAAGTTCAGAAGAATGAGAGGAGGTTACATAGAGGGGCAACAATGGCATTGAAAACACAGTTAAACCAACCAGTTTGTGGCAGTAGTTTGTGGCACAATTCTGCCAGGAAAATCAAGGTGTGGTGTGAAATCCTTGGCAGAATTTGTAGTGTATCTAGCATGTTTTGTTTTGTGACAACAATTCAAAAGCTATTCACACGGGATTCAGAAATGGAACTTCAGGGATTGTTAGTTAAGATATGATTATGACAGTGAAAGGTTGGATTAGCCGGGGGACTAGCACTATAGCTATAGCAATGGTTTTTGTGAACTGAAATTCTTGCAGGTTTCAAGTTTGATAAAATAATGACGTAATGTCGCATTGTTGGTTGGGAAAAGTTTTTTTTTGAAGCTACAAGAAGTAAAATGATATTCGTTTGTTCCCTTTTTTCCGAATGTGAAGATTCAAATTGTTTTCAAATTTGTGGAAGTGATTTCAGTATAAGGGTCTATTTTGTTGTGTCAGAATATTTTTTCATGCCATTGGATCCTTAACCAAAGCAGGTCTCCTACAGAGGCCTTTCCTTTTGAATTGAAGTGTACTGTTGCATCACTGGTTTTGCAACAAATTGATAGGTGGAATAGTTGCCCCAAGGGTAAGATCGAACCATTCGTCGGGATCTGTTCTCAGAGTGGCAGGGATGGGGAACCGAGCAACGCCGCTTACAAGTTCCCTTTCCCGTGGGTATCTATTTCAAAATATGACTGACATTCTCCATTCTACATATTGCAGGTAAGGGTCAAATTGTGCGATTTTATAAGGCAAAAAAAAGTTTACAATATTTTCATATTAAAAATCAACAAATCAGCGCGCATAGTAAAATTGTGTTTTGTTTTTGTGGGCAGCCAGTTATAGCTGGCAGAACCACTTAGAAATCCGTTGTGCCGTGTGTATGTGTGTGGAGGGGATCACATGTGTGGCTGTGCGTGTGTGGATGTGTGGGTGTCACAAATTGTTAAGTTTTTTTTTTTTTTAGACAATTGACCTCAATGAAAAATTCACTTCCAATTGGAACCAACTTCTGTCATAGGTGCCCACAATGAGGATCGGTCATATGTTGATGAGGTCAAAAGGTCAATGTGAGCCGTCAGTTGGAAAAGAAAAATGGGATAGAAAAAATTAAATTCATCTAAAACTTGAAAACTTGAAGTTCAATTGGAACCAAAATTTTGTCATAGGTGCACCATGCGAGATCCCTCCAAATGTTGATGAGATCAAATGGTCACCGTGCAGGCGTTCAAAGTCATGCGGGCGGACCACAGCTTCTTAGATTCTTTGATATAGACTTGCGAGCGAAAGCCGGAGAAAAATCCGCCGAGTTTTTTGTTTCGAAATTCTAGTTGTTCAGTATTGAACAAAACATACTGCCCCCAAACCATGTCCATCTCTTTGGTAATGTTGTATGCTGCACTTCTTTGGACCACTTTTGGTGGATCTACTTTTCTTCTAACAACAACCAAAAAGAAAAACACCTCAAAAATCTGAAGAAACAAAAGGATTTTTAACATTGCTTTAAAAGCTATGCATGCCGTGTTTGGTAATCAACCCTTTGTGTTTGCTTTACGTGTAAAAAAACTATGATGAGGTTATTTACTTTACATTTATAACTTAGAATAAAAGATCAAACCAAGTGCATTTGGTTCTCAATTATGATACGAGAAAACAAATTTGATATAAATGTTTTCAGTTGGCTCATTTGTTTTCAGATACCTTTGTCCAATTGGTTTTATAGTTTTTTCGCTAACAATTAAGTAGTTGTTGAATATAAAGGGGACGTTTCCTTATCCCCCACAAACAGCTGCTGTGCAATTATCTATTTATACATACTGGCAATGGGCACAGGGCAGGCGCTTGAGTATTTGTCTCTAATCTTATCACAGCTCTGTATTTACATCGGGTTTTGTCGCCAGTTACCAGTTATCTGCAGTCAAGTTTTTCCCTTTGCCTTTGGTCGGGTTTTTTATTCCAGATATGTGCCACACGCTACACACTCCCTTGATGACATTGGGATTTACTGTAATCTCGCAATTTCCAGTCTATAGAATTACTTGTTCTCTTCTGGGACCAGAACTAAGCTGTGTGTGGGTTCTTTCTAAATAGCATTGAGATTACTAAAAAACATTGAGGCAAGATTTTCCGTGCCAGTTGTTTCAGTGTCGTCGTATCTTTATCAAGATGTTTTTTTGCTTTGTGGAATTGACCCCATGACAAAAACTGGGTCATACTTACCAAGCCTTTCATATTTGGCACAGGGGGAACCTCTAGAGGGTATGATAATAAAAGCAATTGATACATATAGGGAATATGCAGTTTCAGACTAGTGGCACAAACATTGAGTTGTATGAGGAGTCTACTATACATGTAAATGATTTAGGGAGAGGACAAACTTTTTCCAGCAAAAGACGATGCTGGTACGTCTTTATGGGTTGTCCCGTTTTTCTTCTCCTGGCTTGAACAGCAAGGAGGGGAATTTTGTGATAGCGCGCATACCAGAGGGTATGGGGTCAGTCATTCAATCAGATGAAGACTTTATAGAATTAAATAGCACCGCATCCCACCTTAAATTTTAAAATGACAAAGGATTCAGCAAGTTAAACACATGGATGCAAGTTACCCCATAAGAGAGTACTTATTTTTTCAAGTCAGAGAATGCGTGTTACATAGAGGGGCACAATGGCATGAAAAACAGTACACCAACCGTTGGGCAGGTTTTTGTTGGGGTGCAATTCCTGCCATGGAAAATCAAGTGTGACATCCATGCCAGAATTAAGTGTATCTAGCATGTTGTGACAATTTAAAAGCATTCACACCGAGGATTCAGAAAGTGAACTTCAGGATTGTAGTAGATATGGATATGACAAAGTGAAAGGTGGATAGCGGGAATAGACATATTAAGCATGGTCTGTGAAACTGGATAATCTGCATGCTTTTCAAGTTGATAAAATACTGACAGTAAGTCAGCATTTTGGTGAGAAGTGAAGCATAAATTAAGTAAACTGATATTCGTGTTTTCCCTTTTTTTACAGAATGTGAGATCAATTGTTTTCAAATTGTGGAGTGATTAGTAAGGGTCATTTTGTTGTGTCAGATATGTTTTCATGCCCATTGTATCCCTTTAACCAAAGCGTGTAATCATAAAGCAGGCTTTGAATTGAGGTACTGTTGCATCACTGTTTGCAACAAATTGAAGGTTGGAATGTTGCAAGGTAGTAACAATTTCTTGGTCTTTTATCATAGGGCATGATTTTTCCACTATTATCTCCGGTATATTTCAAAATCTGATGCCATGGCTCCATTTCTAACTATCTGCAGGTAAGGGTTCAATTGTTGCGATCTTCTAAGGCAAAAAAGGGTACAATTTTTCATATAAAAAACAAACAAACACGCGCACGTAAAAATTGTGTTTTGTTGTTGTGGGCCGCCAGCGATAAGCTGGCAGGACCACTTAGCAATCGTTGTGCGGGTGTATGTGTGCGGGTGTGGGCGGTGTGTTGTGGATGTGTGTGTCACAATTGTTACGGTTTTTTTTAAATTGACCTCAATTGACAGTTCACTTCATTGGAACCAAATTCGGTCTAGGTGCACAATGGGATCCGTTCATATGTTGATGGGTCAAGGTCACGTGATTGGTCAAGTTGAAAAACTGGGCTAAAATGTAACATCATCTAAATTGACAACTTGAAGTCAATTGAACCAACCTTTGTGCTAGTGCACCATGCGATCCCTCACATGTTGATGGAATCAAAGGTCACGTGCAGGGTCAAAGGTCAGGAGGGGCCCCACAGCTTATATTCTTTGAATATAGCGAGCGCGTAAGTCGAGAACCGCGAAAATTCTAGTTTCATTAGTTGCAAAAAATACTGCAAAATGTGGTAATTTTGTATGCACTGTGGACCACGTTGTGGATCTACTTTTAACAAACAACAAAAAAGAAAAAAACTCAAAAATCTGAAGAAACAAAGATTTTAAAGTGACTTTAAAAGCTATGCATGCAGGGTTTGTAACTAACCTTTTTGTTTTGCTTTACGTAATACTATGGCTGAGTTATTTACTTTACCGTTAAACTTAGAATAAAAAGCTCAACCAATTGCATTTGGTTCTCAATAGAAGAAAACAATTGATATACCAAATTCAGCTTTTCTCTAACCTTGGTCACTGTTTTATTTTTTAGCGACAAATAGTTGTTAATATAAATGACGTTTCGTTTCCCCACAAAATGTCTGCACCATTCATACTAAGGAGGCAAATGCACGTGAGCATTGTTCAATCTTAAAAGCTTTACATCAGTGGTTTTGGCCCATTATCTGTCAGATCACGTCTTTCCTTGGCCTTTGGTCGGGTATTCCGATATGGCCACACCGTACAACTCCCATTGATGACATTGGATTTATGGTACTCGCCAATTAAGGTTCTTCATAGAATTACATGGTTCTCTTCTGCGGACAGAAATAAGCTGTGTGTGGGTCTTTTAAATAGCAACTGAGATTTTAAAACTAAAAAACATTGAGGCAAGATTTTCCGTGCCAGTTGTTTCAGTGTCCTCGTATCTTTTATCATAAGATGTTTCTGTGTTGCTTATTGGAATTGACATACACATAACTGGGTCATTTATTCGCAAGCAATTTCATATTTGGATAAAAGTGGGGAACCTCTAGAGGGTATGATAATAAAAAGCAAGATTGATAACTAATCAGAAATATGCATATTTCAGACTAGTGGCACCACACATATGAGTTGTAATGAGGATCTATATACATTTATATATTTTAGGGAGAGGAACCTTATAATCATCAAAAGATATGCTGGTACGTCGGATTTGGCATGGGTTTTCCAGTTTTTAATCTCCCTGGCTATGAAAAGCAGAAGGGAATTTTGTGATAGCGCGCATGCCGCGGTGAGTATGATATGTGTGTTCCAGTTTGTTTAGGTTTCATTTTTCACGTCTCCTTCACCAACTTGGGGTTAAGGTGCAGTAGTGGTTCCTTCATGTGTTGATAATGTCAAAGGTCATGGCCACGAGTACAAAGGTCATTTGAGGTCATGTTCCAGACTGCCATCTTGGCCCTGATGATGCAAGTTTAGCTTGCCCGGATGATGGCCTGTTTACTTTCACAGTATTTTTAAGGTCATACACTAGACATCAAATAACATGGCATATTCAAAGGGCACGCTAATCAGAAAAAAAATTGTGTGAACAACATATTCTCACATGAGTAGTTCACCAATTTTGATGAAACTTGGACAAATCTTATATTGACTCAGTAAGGTTAAGAAATTGTAGTTGCATTAAAAATCAGATGGAGGTCTGTTGAAATGCAAAATCACGTTATGATTTTTGGTATATTCTCCATATGACATCCTTCAACGTCAGTTATTCCGTATAAGTGTTCCGAATTCATAGGGTGGTGGCAGAATACTTATTTTCTTTCAAACTCATTTGGAAAATTTCAGTGAAGACAAAGGTCCAAAATACAAAACTGAAAGCTCCATTGAAGAAATAGTCCATGCCACAAGGTAAAAGGGATGCAATTTCGCTATTTGCTATTAAGTACAATTATAGTTCTCGCAATATGGATGCACCACAAAAAAGTTACGATCCAGAGCCCGCGTAATACAAATATTAAACAGGAACAAGTGACTGATCATTTAGTTTGGTCATATAATGGAATGCACACTAAAATGCAAATATGGGCACCTAACACTGCTATTTAAGCAATAATAAGTAACCCTTTGCTTTTATTCGTTCACACAAACTCTTTGCGTTGGAGCTTTTTTCCAAGGTAATAATCACATACTGGATGATTGGAAGTTGGATGGGGATGTGGACCCTTGCGGTCAAAACCTGGACTGGCAAGGGTAACCGCCGGCAGTACCATATTGCATAATGTGAGAAATTATATCTACCAACCAGCTTCCCTCCCCGGAGTACCTGTGGAGTACCTCTTCGTAAGCCACGCAGTACCTCCGCCGTCAGGTTACCCACAGCGCCGGCCAAACAGAGTGGGGGTAATCATCCACTTAGTTACAACACACAGTTACTTAACCACTATTCACCCTCATGCGGGAGTTAACCTGCGTGCTACTCCCATGCAAATGAGCTCTAAGTTCTGTGTGATTATTTTAGTAACCGTATCCATTATTTAACATTTGGTCCACCTAGTTTTTTGTTTTTACCAATGTCATATATAGGGGGTTTTGGTGATGCTGAACTCAATATGATCCTTACAAAGCTTGAAAGACCAGAAAGTGTAAACAACAAGGGAATGTTTGGCGCCCTCTATGGGTCAAAGGTGCTGCCTACTAGCCAGCCGGTAGGGGAGTACTGTGAAGGTATTCCCCAGGAGTAGCTGCAGAGGTATCGTCGACTGCGGTGGGCCTACCTTGTACCCGTCAGCACTACACAACTGCAGAGTCACTATAGGATGGGTACCACTAAGTAGACATAGCTTTTATGAACCCAGTGGCCTTTTTGTACTTCGCAAGTCTTAGTTGTAGGTACTGCATCGATTATGCTCCAAGATGGTCCCTTGTAGTAGAGCTAAGAGTAACACATGGATTAGCCTCAGCTCGGGGTTACACCGCTCTTAGGAATCTGGCTGGTGTAGTGGAATCATATGGAATCAAAGAGTCAGTACAATTTGCACATGCCATGATCATATAGATACTTTTTTTTTCTCAGGGGAATATGTTTGCTTGGAAATCTCTGAATAGCATAATTTTAACCTGAGATTTTAACTGTAGGTTGTAATGTGTTTTCCTATTCCAACACAGAAGAAAACGTCACAATTCTTTGTATGGAACACTAATTTATGTGGTGTATCTGATCTTCAATCTTTCCTGCCAATTACCTAATGCAAACATGAAGATTTTGGTTTTTGTAATTAGAAACCATTTACTTGTCAAATCGCATTCTGGAGAAATATGGTTGCAGTATTCTGTTACATTTAGAGAGGGAGGAAAACATGTTTGGTTTAACTGTCAACAAAGATTATTTGCTTGGCAGGTATGGATCGTCGGTAATAACATATCCAATGCTGCTTCTGATGCCCTCACATTACAGGTGCTGTGCCATGAGAGATTTCACCATATCAGGTGGCCCTAAAAATCAAAAAGTATGATTTTTGCGGTTGATACAAAGCTTTCAATCAAAAATATCCCTCTGAAAGGATTAGCTGAAAAGATTGTGCAATTTCTAATGCGTTATAGGAGGAAAAATAGAAATTCAGCCTGTTTTAATTGAAATATAAGGAAATCAAAATCGGCATTTCCTCTTTTAAGAATTTCTGTAGCCAAATACAAGGTAGGTAAGAAATCTATTGAGTGTCTAATCTATATGAAATTACTATTATGACAAATATTGGGGTGCCCTCAAAATCTCTTGTTGCACCTTTAATGTGGTAATGGATTCAAATTTAAAAACTCTCGAAGTAAGCCATGTAGGTGGGCAGTGTTTATCTATAAATTTTTATGTTTTTTTACTCCTTTAACTGAAAAAGAGATTACCTTTATTTTTGGGTTATTAAGCATTTAATGAATAAGGAGCTTACCACCTGTTAATCACCTGAAAAAAAATGTTACCACTGAAAGTTCGGAAAGGGACATTCAGCAATTTGTTGAAAGGGGGCCTCAAATTTGGACAAAGTTAGACCTTCTTCCAAATTAACAAATATCCAAAATAATTAAGGAATTGGCTGTTTTGTTGATAGACTAGAGTGATTTAGTTTTAGGGTGTCTAGATCTAGGCAAATAACACCCGTGCCTATGGGGATCTGAAATCTACACTACATTAATTAAAAATTAAAATCGAGTGTTAGGATCAATGGAATTTTCAGCATAGGTTATGAGTATTTTTGGTCCTCTAGAACTAGGGGTGGAATGAAACAGAAGTGATCATGCATACCGATCAAATCTATGAATGCCCGTTTGAACAGGAAATTATTTTTTTTAAAAAAATATATATTTTTTTGACTTTGAATTTCAGTATTATTTCCAGTGTTCTATCATCATATATAGTATGTACATGTACTATCACCAGAACAAAATTAAGAAGTGCACAGTACAGGAGACTCTTTATACAACATAATACCCTGGGAAGAAAGGTCCACAGTGATAAATAGGTATTTATTTTCCTATGGGATCATTCTGTGTGACGCATTTTCAACCTAGCAGAACAAAATACTGTGTATGAGGCTTAGCTTATCTCACCACGCTACAAATTCAAAACCATGCCCTTTGGTATTTCGACTAACATGAATGTAGACATGCGAGACATTCATATAAAAAATAAATGACCATTTCTCAATTGGGGTGACAGCTCAGTGTTTGTAATATGTAAAGCTTTGAGTAGCCATTCAAAGAGAATAATGTCAAAAAGTCTGCCTACCAGAATGTGAGGCCAATGTTATTATCCACAATGTAGGATGGTTTGGAGAAGTCGGACATTAACTGTGTTCTCTTTTTGTAGTGTGCAACACCAGGAGTTAGACTGAAATATCTCAGCAAAAAAGCCATTTTACAGGGCAGCCCATCCTACAGAAGTGGGACCTTAAAGGATGAAAAGTAAAGTACTTGCAACAAGCAAAATGCTGTGAAAAGGGAATGTACAAAACATGTCCCCATGGGACATATTCAGAGGAGATATGAAAGAGCAGTGTAGGAGAGGTCTCGGCGTCCTTGGTTGGGGGGGTTTTATTATTTCACTCTTATAGCTGCCATATGAAGATTCGGGGTATGGTAGTGTTAGGGTTAGGAACCCTAACCCTAACCCGAATCTGTATGGCAGCTAGAAGAAGGGAAAATAATTTAAAAATACCCTTCTAAACCAAGGGGATTGCCTATGTTAGGAGCATCCATGGATAAACGTGGCCAAAATCAGCTTCCTCAGCTGAATAAATCCTGACCACCCACAATCATTCCCAATGCCGCATTGGAACCACCTCAACACATGTGGTGTCAGAGGTTGTCAAGGGGTTCATATTGGGTCGGCGGGACATATTACAAACGGGTTTTGTAATTCCAATTCTCGCTTGGTTTGAACTTGTAATGTCTATCTAAGTTTGGGTAGCAGTCATATAAATTGCCTCACTAGTTGTAGAATGCAGGTCGTTATTGACATTTCTTAACAGATGATGCTAGGTTGCATTTTGTGATCAACAGATATTCTTCTAATTGCACTTTTTATAATATAGCGCAAATGCTCATTACTGCAGTCTTAGTACATGGGGAAAGGAAATGTAATGGTTGTTTTGTTTAGTTTTTTTATAACAAATTTTGACACCAATGTTTTCAATACAGAATTAATGGAGAATCTGAAATCATGGGTGTCATTTTTAAAATGTGTTCTTGGGTGTTTTACCAGGGGGGGGGCAAAACTTTGTACAGGGGTAAAACAATAAAAGTGTTTAAAGTGTTTTAAAATTATACCAGGCTGTTCGGCTGCGTCATAAGGGTTCTAAAAAGGTACAGTTTGCATATTTACGGACCTATTGTTTTAGTACAATAGGTTCAAGAACGTTTCAAGGTCATTATTTATAGATGGTCCGATTTTGTTGAAATGGTTTTTTGTAATCGGTCATTGGGTTATACTAAATAAGAAAGAAACTGTAGATATATTCTGTTTTTCACTTTCAAAGTTAGACTTTAGAGAATGACTAGTGGTCTCCCATAGACTGTGGACCCGGGCCATATTTGCCCTCTTAATTATTATAAAACGGCATTGAACAATGCGGACCTTTATATTTCGGCTGTACAGTGAGACGAACAATTTGGCACCATTTTTATAACAAACCGATGAATCGAAATTTTACCCCAGGTGTGATGTTGAACTGTTGTATGTAACTCTTGTACTTCTAAGACACTCAGTAGGGCCAAACTATTACCTTTCCTGTACATCCTTGAAAGTATGAAAATGATGGTTATACTTTAACAAACACATTTTCCCCCCCTTTTATAATTTTGCCCCCTGTATAAACCCGTGTAAACTTTGCCCCCCTTGAATTCATCCAAGAACACATTTTTACAAAAGACAACCATGATTTTTGGAATCCTCATACAATTTTTGATTTAGGAAAAACCTTGGTTGGCAAGATGTATATGGAAATTTTCACAAAACACAGTTCCACATGTACTTACTCATTTGCCAAGTGTTGTTAAGTTTGTTCATTTATGGACAGAAAGTACAAAATTCTGAGTTTCTTGCAGAGTCGACCAAAATGGTCATGGGATGAGGCTATGCATCATAAAATGCACTTTAAAGCAAGACATGATCACTTTAACCCAGCTTAAAGGTGCTTGTTCCGATTTATGTGTATTGTGTTCTCTATTTGATATGAGAGCCTGGCACTTGCACATACACCCCATCAAGTACCTTGTTAAACAAACTTGCGGTTTTGATGGTAGACGCAATAACGGCATGTTGCAAAGCCCTATTCAATACTGTGCTAATATTGATGGTTAACCACTAAAAGGGCGGTTTTTTGTTTATCTTGAGAATGAAATGGGTTTGAGGGCTCAAATTTCAGGACGACAATGAGAAAAATACGGCCTTTCATCTGATATCAAAATCGATACTACTACCGCGTAAATCAAGGGGTCCCAAATGATGATCGGAACACGCACCTTTAAGGACATTGGTACAATGTTTGAAATATGTGATTGTATAGACAGGGAAAAGGATTATAGTGCATTTATCTTCCTAGAGTCAGTGATGTCAGTGGCCGCAGCATTAAATCATGAGTGTTGATTGAAAGTACTTGCGTAGATATGCGCGTGTTTAAAGCCAGCACCGAGATGTGCGAGAGAAATATCATTATGATATACAATTATCTGGCTTGATATTTAAGAGATTGATAGCAGGCACTTAGGGTAAGGGCGCTCATTAAGAAGGATCCAGTAGTAACCTCATGGCCACTTTGCTTTCAGAAATACTAAATATAGTCTATAAGGATATTAAAACAGATCCTTTAAGAGGCACATATGCATGTTGTTTGATTCCAAAGGAAGTGACAACAGGCTGAGAATGTTTTGTGCATGTAGTAGGAAGGGTACCAGAGTGAGTAGAGCCATCTGCACAGAAGAACAGCTTTAAAGCCACAATCAGTAATTTATATTCAATTTTTTTGTGGGCCACCAGCTTTGCTTGGACCACTTAGTGTTCAGCTGTCACACTGAATGGATGGATGGATGGAATGAATTGAATTTTGCTTTGTTGCTTGTCAACCAAAAATTGCAACCTAAAAGGTATACCTGATAAGTAGTGGTTGAAGGTGGCTCACATGTTATATTCTATGAATATAGAGCGCGAAAGCCAAGAACTGCAAAAATTTTAGTTTTGTCTGATTTTCCTCTCAATTGAATGTTGTATCATATGATCATTGCCTTTTCTTCATTAAAGGGGGATGGCCCAATTTAGTCATATCTAGTTTTCATCTTGATTGAATAACCTTGACCAAAAAAAAACCACCTGTAAAGTTTTGCGCTGATATTTCAACCATTTAATGTGAGAGCTAAAAACGTGATTTTGTCAGTTCCATAGAGCACTGTGTAAAATTAATATTGGTCAACCAATAAGGTTCACATTTTTGCTCATAAAATCTAAACCAAATATCTTTAAACCCTAAGATTTCACAGGGAGAATAAGAAAAATAGTACTTAGCTTGCTTCTGACACCCAAATGTTGACCACTTACGGTAAAATCTGGGCTTCTGGGGACGAGGCTATTTGCGATCGGGCCACGGTCCTTTAAAATAAACATCAAAACATTAGCTGGCAATTTAAGAGTGGTATTTTATTAACAGGTTGTGGCTATGCAGAATACACTAATGGAAATGCTTACCTTCTTTGTCTTAAGCATAACTCTAAGTGTAATTATAACCATAATCACTAACCCACAGACCCCAAACATTATCACTAGCTCTGAAGTAATGATAAATTTTAATCTTAAAGGGTAATGGTCTGATCGCTAATAGCCTCGTCCCCACAACCCCAGATTTTACCGGAAGTGGTCACAATTTTGGTATCTGAAGAAAGCTACAATTTTTCTCATATACCCTATGAAATCTTAGGGCTAAAGGATGTTTGATGTGGATGTTATGATTGAAATTGTGCCCCATTTTGGTCGACCCAATATTTAGTTTACACAGTACTCCATAGGTTCACAAAATCACAATCTTAGCTCTCACATCGAAATGATTTGAAATATTGGTGCGGAACTGTACAGATGGAGTTCTGGGGTGAAGGCCATTCTATCAAGATGAAAATGTTATATACTTACATCGCGTCATCCCCTTTAATTCCCCCAAACCTATACGTATAGCAAATTTTTTGAGTTGTCTGTCCCTATTGATGTTGTGAGATAGTCCATTTTGGTATTCACCTTCCTTATTATTTCAAAGTTACGGGTGACACAAAAATTACCACATCTCTGAAACTGTAAGTTCAATTGAGATGTGACAAATCCATCTGTCCTTCAGAGATAGCCCATAGCATGTGTGTTACATTTGCCTTGTCTGCTCGGGTAAAATTGCTCAGTTCTAGTCTTACATACTGAGCTTCACAACATTTCCTGGATACATGGATTTTTGGATTATGACACATCATCCCTTGTCCCGCTTAGAATTGATTTGGCAATGCATTGCTTCTGGATTGTAATGAGATCGACATCAAGAACTCCAGCCCAATTCCTCTTAAACATGATCATGCTAGCCTTTTCTTGCAGCAGTTACAGTAATGGCTCACTATTGACGAGCACATAACACTCAAGTTGCTAGTCACAATTGCCTCAATCGGTGTACTATCTGTCCCATTTTATTTCAATATGCCATCCTACCAGGGCCAAAATGCAGTTGGTATCGTACACTACCCTCATGAGTATAAACATGGATTCATCAAAATTTTCACAGAGCATAGAACTATTTACTCCTCACATGTACACAGGACTCTCTCCTGTGTGGCTCAACACATCAGGAATAAGTTACCACAATCTTGGGCAAAAGTGTTGACACTTTTTACTATATGGTAAAATCGTTCCCCTCTCCCCTGGAAATAAGTTGAAAGCTGAAATTGTATTACAGTACGCCTAACAATACTCAACATTGATTGGTGGGGATGGGGGCAGTTTTAGGGATTAGCAAAAGCTTCAAGCTTGATGCCAAAAAAGTTCAATTTCATACCTTATTTCATTACCGTATTATGTAAATGTAAAAAGCACATTTGACAATGTGTTACCACTACTTTTTGACCAAAAAAAAAAAAAATTGGCCCAAAAAAGAAAGTGGTAAAGATAACAATGCCAATTTGCACAAATATACACAAGAAAAGCTATTTTGATGTCTGTATTCACTAAAGTATCTTGTTCGTCATGGGGACGCGGGTTACAAATAATCAATTTAGTGCATATGATCACTGAAATGATTAACGTCAATAATAAAAATCAAAAGCTACACCATATGCATGATCTTCGTATAATATCTGATAGTAAAAATACAAATGCAAAGAAAAAATGTAATGAATGAGGCTCAAACTCACGACATTTGTTTGATCACAAGTCTGACAGCATTACTGCTAAGTTACTCGCCTTAACTATTTCGATTAAATGACTCTAAACATATATTGCAAATTTATATTTTTCTCAAAAGCAAAGTTGACTTTTACCTAAAATGACAATGCTACTTTCAGACATGTGCTTGTACACCATCATACTTGAGTGTCCTCCTTTAACCCTAACACAGCTAAATCTCACCAAAACTCACTGTGTTAATTGAGAAAAAAGTCCAGAAAGTAGCGATGACGTCATCAAACCAAGACTCATATGGGCACAAAATCGCTGGCCGGGTCAGCTACACCCCCGTAGCGTGCTATCCCGGGTCATGGGGCTGGGGCCCGAAGGGCCCTGTGTTGGAATCCCACCCGAATTTGCAACTTTTCTTATTCCCCTCTTCCCTCACTCCTTCAGTTCCTCCCGTCAGGGTTAGGGTTAATGAAGCCAATTTAATCTTTTTAAAAAAAAATTGCATTGATAAGTGCATGATAGTTGCACACTTATTGAAAGTAAACTATGTAGTTACCTTCTAGAATCTACATGAGGCACTTATTTATACAGATAATGAAATGTCAGGTTTGATATATTAAAGACAAATATGATTAGAACTTTTTGTGGCTTACTGTACAAATGTTAACAGTATTTTAAATGCTTGTGAAAAACTACATGTATAACTCTTGCAAATGTTAATAGTAAAGACAGATTAGAATATCCATATGCATGGATTGTATTGGATGTTACTGAAGATGGTAAAGTAAATATATCATCAAAGTGAGATTTTTGTATTGAACTATTTTTCCCTACAGAGGGAGGTCCAGCAGGGGAAAAAATCCAACATACTGAAATAACCCATACTTCAATCACTTATTTGAAAACAATTTGAATGTCTATGTATGTATAATTTCTGATTTTACTACTAATAAATTTGTTGCAAGTATTTTTCCCCCAGTTGAAGTGTTAATACACCTAGCACCTGTCAGATAAATATCTTTAAACTTGTCTATAGAAAATAAAATATTGCTGGCCATATGCTTTTAAAAAAGCACATCACTGGTGCATTATGGGTTAAAGCACCATGCCGCAGTAGCTGTGCGTATGTAGAAATGCCCGATACATTATGGGATATGTATAGTCCTACATGTAGAGATACTCTCAAGTCAGCAAAGCATTGACAGAGCCCGGCAAAGTGAATTAACAACCAAAGCATACAAGTGGCATGTTGCTCCAGTAGCAATATCATATTGAATATGTGTTGAAAATCACAATCTCTATATAGGCATAATTTTGCTTTGGTTTTAGAAGGTATAAGCTTTTGATAATGATGATTGATTTTGATATGTTTGAATATTTTTCCTTGTGGGTTCTCCTTTTACAGGGACACATCAGGGTCACACACAAGAAAGTCAAATATTTGAAATTTGCGAATAGCTTAAAAGCAAATGATAAACAAATTGTCAGAAAAGTAGGAAAACAGCAGTGTTCAAATATTGAGTATCCATTCAATTATGGGTTGTTGATGTGTCCTTTGAGACATAAATTACTAAATATAAGCTATTGATTTGGTTATACTTGTAGGATATGTTTAGATACCTATAACTGGTTGGGAAATATGCCAAAAAAGGTGATCTTTCATTTTTTTCCAATTTTCTGATCTAGCAAATCACTTGATAGTGCAGATCTCAGTGAGAAATTCACAAAAATTAATATTACACTGGGAAAAAGTGGAGTTAAAGATCAAATTGAAAAGTTCATGTTTTATCAAATTAGGCCAATTGGTGTCATTGAGACATACAATAGATGGCAGACAGAGATACTGACAACTGCAAAATGTTTCATCTATTTAAGTTGCCTGCTCTTTGGGTGATATATGACAGGCAATACTAAATTAATGAGATTTGGTAACGTATATAGGAACAATAAAAGATTTAAGCCCTAGTCTAGCCATCTGGACCTTTTGAACTGGATTTGTCACGGATTCCACACGGCAATTGGGGATTCAGAAATAGATATCTATGACGCCCTTATAAAAGGCAAAAATCCCTAACCTAATTTAGCCGTAATATGCAAGTGACAACACATATAATGGTTCATATAGTGAACGTTCCTGGGGTGTTATTTTGTGTGTGCCATGATACACAATTAGTGAGATGAGGAAGGGTGATAAAATGGTGTACCAGTAGAGGAGGGGATATAATTTCTGATGCCTCTAGAAAAACTTCACATCCCCCTTTTAAGTATATTGGGTAATTACATCAAACCTTGGAATGAATGAAGTTTTTAAAAATTAAAAGCATAATGTTATTGCATTAATTCTGTAATGAAAAGCTTTTTTCCTGCAATGTTTGTTTGATCTCAAATCAAAAACTAATGACACCCCACCTACTTAAATATATGTTAGGTTTCAACATAGAGTCTTTAAAAAAATCATGATGTAAATCCTGAAACTTAAAGGAATGATGTGAGACAATTTGCTCTTAAATGAAAGCTTCACTTTGAAATCTATGAAAGGCAAGAAAATGACAAAAAGGTGTTTAAAATGAGTTTTACCTGCCACAAAATGTGCTAATTTAAGATTCAAGATCATTGATTTTTGTGTAGTCTGCAAGAATTGCAGAAGGACATAAGGATACCCAGGTCGTCAGTCGGGTATCAGTGGTGTGTCTGTGGTCAAAATGTGGTAATCCTTAATAGAGTGAGGCCGCATGAGTTCCGAAGACTACAATGATGTAAACTTGGGTGGAGAGGAGGGGGGACCTCAGTGGACATTGGGGACCTCATGTCACCTTGGACCCATTCACAAACCCGCAACGGCAGTGACACTTGGCGGCCGGCGACCATGATGTACTTTTTATTGTATTAAAGGAGCAATAGATAATCTTGATCATATTGATGACAAGAGTGTTTATGGTCAGAAACTATTATAATAATCCTTAATAGGACCGTCACCTTTACCTGCAAGATGTAAAAAACATAAGAGTGACGGACTATCTGAACTCTTACCTTAATCCCTTGATTGGACCATTTCGGTGGATTGCACATGGTCCCCAGGAATAGGCCGGCCTAAATAAGGGATTTATTAATAGTGTCGATTATAAAATCTTTTTCTGCATATTTAACATAGCATTAATTTCAGAGAAGAGAAAGGAGAGTTCTTTTAGGAGTTATTTATCCAAACACTGCCTGCATGAACTGTGCCCACGATTACAGGGGTGTGTCACCAGACCCTTGTGTGAGTAGCAGTGTCATTTTTCAGTTGCTGGGGGGGTCCTGTATGCAAAGATGGTCTAGTAGAGGCCGAGGCTGCATGTTGGTTTCAGGTAAAACTAATTTATGATCTATTAATTGCTTTTATGATGATCTCAGCAGGTGAACGGTATATCATACAGTATTACCTAAAGTGTAAAATAACTTACAGAGTGGACAGGAGGGAGAAGTTTTGGGGATACAAATTTCTCCAATTTCAAGCATGATTCAGTTGTAGAGCATATACCGATAAGGTTCAAAGGTTTTATGGACAAAAAAAGAAAACCAAAAAACCCTCACTCACCTTTGGACTTGTATGCGTTTAATCAGTCCCCGATAGAAAAGCAGGCTTTGATTTTTGTCATAAAGACGGGTATCGGCTTTATTGCCTGAGGGGTTTCACACCACTAAATGCTGCTCACATTCGTTCCTGTACAAAATGGGCGAGATGAAAAACGTCATTTCTACTCAATGGAACATCTCAGACCTTAAGCTAACATTCTGCTTGAAGATAATAATATAGCCTATCCAATCAATCATGAAATTAGGGTAGTATCCCCAAAAATTTTCGAGCGACTGGACTGCCAAGACGATCATGCACAGTGGATCCTGGAGGTAACAGCACTTTTCAGTCAGGTGTTCCCTGTAGAATACGGTTAAAATTGGTTTGTCGGATCAAAGAAACACCCCCCCCCAACCCCCCCCCCTTATCAAGGCCAACCTTTTGGATATCACTCAGATTTATACTTAATATTGATAGCAATTATGATTTGCAACCCAGATCTCGCAATTCTATCAGTTTTAAGGGTATACTAGGCGAGGCGTCCAACAAAAAAAAAAACACCTAATTGCAGTGGTGGCTGGACTTACCGGTTTCTAAGTTATTTAGTTGTGTGAATCCTGAGGGGTCTTAGTACATGGTAAGCATGTCACAATGCAAAAAAATGGGTTAAAAATGGAGCGCCTCTTTCGGGGAATGTCCTTGAGTCTCTTTAACGGCCACATGAAAACTGTCTTGAACTTACTTGTTACTTAGTCGGTAAATATGAGTAATTTCGCCTGTCCCAAGAGAAGTCTGTATGTTCATATGGATGAGCTTTTTGGATCCTCTAGACAAGTTATAATCTTGAATATATCACTCACTCGGGATCGAAGCTTGGCCATCCGATATGACTTCGCTGGGATAAGATAAATTCTACTCTTATCTGGAACCTGTAATATACAAGAACCATTAAGTTTGAAATCAAATTAATGAAAGTGACACCCGCATTGCTTGACTGTTAGGATAATATGGTATTACCCCAGGTCGGTAGAAAATTGATTTAACAGCATCTTGGGACTATGAGAGAACCAAACAATAGTAGTAAATAGGGCAGATGATTTTGACCAAGAAATCTAAACTTTGACGTTGCCATTAGATACATTATTCTCAAAACCAATCTAGAGTGATTGTTGTCTTGCCAAAGGAGTATGTGTAAGGTACAGGACGGCATGTTTGACATTGACCCCCAAACGTAGGTCGTGTGAAGAGGTCCCCTACACTTGTTTTCATCTTCATCAAGGTTAAAAGGTGTACTATCAGATTTACCATTCGACCGTGATTAAAGTTGTATGCACACCTTAACGTTTTGACTCCTGTGACCCCAGGATGACTGACCTTTGTCCCCAAGTGGAGCACAACCGATAGACATTAGATATATAGCTCATCCATGCAACACCAGGTCAAGAGATTGCATGCCCCCCATAATGTAACAATAGCACAGAAAGGTTTAAATATTTCTCAATTCATTATGTTCATCATGACCTCTGACCCCAACTAAAGCACATCAGATATAGCTGGTCACTCTAGTCATTGATCTTGAGTGAGTTGCTCATCAGGATCAAAGCATTCAGGAGGAAACTAAGGTTTTGAGATTGAAACCATGGTCGAGTTTGGCCAGATCCTGGCTTGACTGCATCAATGTTTTTTTTAAGATGTGCACAGGTGGCATGTGCTAAATCATAATATCAAGGAAGACAAGAACAGCCAAGAGCAATAAATTAGGCATAATCAGTATGAAATGTAAGCATTGAAGCCAAACTGAATATTAATGACCACATGAATTAAGTGTGTATTGGTTTTCCGTAAGAGCCAGGGTATGTGGGATATGTTGCAGCATAGCAAAAAGAGATGCGCAACTTCCACTGTGTGTTAAGAGAAAGCATTCCATTCAATCCTACTAAAAATGACACCATATTACTTCGATAGCTACTTGGTTTTTCAAAAATTAGTTCTTTTTCCTCAATCTTTCGCTGGGAAAGATGACTTAAACAATGATTTCTTTCACACAAAAAAAACATCACCTTGGGAGCTTTCAATCAGCAAAACACCATATCTTTGTCAACCAATCTGATTGAGGACATTGTTAGCAGATGAGCCAAAAAATGCACAGTCTTCTTTAGACTTGTTCAAGGCATTTCTACCAATCCAATTGGTGAACATGTCTGATACACATAATGTCACAGATCATTTAGGCAGAGAAATATGTGAGGAGTAGAGCATATTCCCCCTCCCCTAAAAGAAATAGCAATACCATGGTGAGAATTCATTCTATCAAGCACTTTTGAGGTCTCCAATTTCCATAGCCGTGTTCCATGGTTCCACTAGCACGTTCAATTAAATTCAATTCAGGCAGAGTGCCTTGTTCAATCTGTTAGGCTTTTTTATTTTTTGCATTTGCAAAGAATTTGATAGTTATACAGGAGTATTTAAACACAAAGCTATTTTAATCAATGTTGTCATCCTGAGTAGCACAACCCTGGGTATTTGGGGTTTTTTTATACTTAAGACCTATAGGCTCTTGGATCCAGTGTACCCAACAGACACCCGGGGAGTGGGACCAATGTATTGTTTGACTTAATCTTTCTCTAAAAAAGGAGCCCCTCAATGCTAAAGCACTGATTCAAACCTGCAAACACCTGTTTAAATAATGGAGAATAAAATTCAGGTACTACAATAAGTGTTTGAAAAATAAATAGCTTTTTACGTTCTAAGTAGAACGGTTAGAATTTTACACGGTGGTTCGCATTGGTAATGGCTAGTAACTATACTTGTGAATGTTTAAGCTTGAAGGTCTGGTCGCAAGCGAAGGTATTTGTAATTGAAGAATTAAATCCGGACATCTCCGCTAATATAATTCAATGGCTGCTGGAGGAGGAAACGGGCCCGTCCATAGGAAATAGGCGGGAATTAGCATCATGTACGAATCTACGCTCATCCATTAGTTGGTTTATCGGTTCAGACAAGTCAGTTATAGGGTCATTTTCTTTGAGGGGGCCACTTTTCCATCGACGGATTAACGTAGTATTTCCTGCTCTGCCGTTAAGTTCAGTCTGGGATCCCAATTCTAGTACAAAAATCGCTATATTTATGATAATACGCATTTTGAGCATTCTTGTTCGCGGGGCGTTCTAGGACTATTACCAACCATAAACTGTGCAAAATGGGGGCGCTCTTCAAAAAATGGGCTGTTATTTGCTTAACAGGAGGTGAAATGGAAGGGTTCCACCACTGGCGGGCCAACTGGTGTAAAAACGTTTTTCTTGGAGTGTGAATGCGCACTATATGAGAGATTGCGATTATTCCGTATTGAACATACATATTTAACACAATTTGGCACGACGCCATTCTACAGCAAGTGAGGGCGAAGGCTGAGATTAGTGCATCTGGTGTGAATGGTGGCTTGTGAAAATATTCATAACACAACCACAGGTTGCAGTTTCAAAGCATTCAGTGAAACAGCGTTCCAACTATAAACTTGTGCCAGACATTCACAGGGGTTGTGCAGGTAGCAACTACATTTAAGGGACCCAATCTAATACTCGAATCAAGAATAACATAGATTTATGCTTAAAGACTAAGATGACAAAACAATGAAACAAATTTAAGAATTAAAAATATCCGTCACTCAGTCCATCGAGAGTGGAGCACTCCCAATTTGAGGAGATGAATATGCAAGGGGCCCATTTTAGGCCCATTTTTGTTTGGCTTGATGGGGGGGGAGGAGAGATCTGAAGAAAAAAATGAACCGTGCATGATAGACAATACAAACTAATCTTTGTTACATTAGAATGACATTTTGGGTTTATTCCATTTACCTTTGATGTATACAAAAAAACTTGTTTTCTGACTTTTTGGACTACAGGGTGAGAGTCAAGAAAAAAGTACAAAAAAAAACACAAAAGAGGGATTTTTATGAAGAAAGAAACTTAATGACAATTACCAAATAATTCCTGTGTTAAAAACCCTGTTCAATCAGTTTCATAATATTTTAATTTTGTTTTTAAAATCGATCATGCCATTCAAAGGCTACAGATAATTTTGTGAAGGTATCAATTTCTGCCACGAACAAATTGCACACAGACTGTACACATGAGACTCATTACTTACATGGCTTCAAATTAGATTAACCAGTAACAGATGATTTTTTTGGCGCCGTACGTATTCAAATCCTGTTGTGACATGTGTAAAGAATTAAATCGTAAAAACACTAAAAAATTAAAAAAAAAAAAAAAAAAAAAAAAAAAAAAAACTATACAAAAATAAAAGATTAATTTGTTTGGCCAAAAACTTAAGCTCATCTCAACTGAGTTTACTGATGTTTTTTGGAGGTTCGCTTTCATGAGATTTTTAGTGGTTTTTTTGTAATTTGGGGTCTGGTCAGGAGTCATGCTAAGATCTGAGACGTTGTGAAAAAAAAAAACCTGTTGGCCAGTTTCGCTATCCTGATATCAACAAAGTTGCCATGGAAATCAAGACATTCTTATTGAAAAATTAAAAGAAACGAACGTATTAAAAATAGGATAAAGTGCTACTTTTGTGATATTTAACCAATTTATAACTTGATAATGGTACAATTGCTACAGAAAACATGTTCGCATGGAAATTCCAATTCCAAACAGTCTTGTCTCAGCTTTACTCCAGGTTTTAGGAGAAGGTAGAACCATTTATAAAAACCCTTTGTGAAAGTAACTGAGACCTTAGAACACACCATCTTCCTTATTGCTCTTTGTTGAACCCTGCTTGCTTAGTATCCTCCCTGGCATCTTGGAGGACCAGTGGGAGAATAGGGTAAAGGTAAATTGGCATTCCACATAAGAGTGTTGTCCACACATTTGTAGACTGTCACATTAGATTTTCAGCAGTCAACTTCCCAAAGTTCAGGGAATTTCATGATTATGTCTCCCCTGAGATGTGAGTCCCTCATTTTCCAAAACATAAATTTCTGGTTGCTTTCACTGAAAAATAATTATGGATTATTCAATGCATGTTAATACATTCACTCTGATATGTTACAATATTCTTGTTTGAAAAGGGTTTAATCCCACAATGCTGCTACACGCCTTATACCTTAGTTTATTGAACATAGGTGAAACTGGCCTAAAGTGGTTTTTATCCTTGGGTTCAATGACAATATATCAGCTTTTAGGTCCATCAACTTGGATGGCAAAAATAAAGCGAGGATTTAACTTAGGATCTTGGCTAACAAATAAAGTCAAAAGTATCTGGCAAAATGCACAGTTTATATTTTTATATTTTTTTAGTGTGATTTTGTATAGTTTTTATTGGGACAGTCTGTATTTTTAAAATGACACATTTCAATGCTTTATCTATGCAGGCCCTATCCCATGTATTTTTGGAAGTTTTCTACTGAAAATCAAGCAGTTCAAAAGACTGTGAATTTTTTGCCTTTATAAAGTCCAAAAATTTAATATTATTTTGATGTCTGGTTTTATTGTAACGTCTTTACTCAGCGATGTAAAACCATCCATTTTCATTTGGGGAGTGAGACCAGTCGGTGGTGAATCCATTTTAACTTTTGGGGCTCACAAAAACATTTTTCAAAGATCCCGCCCTTACCCATCCCCTGTCACCCCTCACCCACAGACGGTTTACGTCACTGGTGTTCCCTGACACTTATTCCAAATGTGTAATTAATGGAGGACTGATTGCAACTCCCAAATCTAACGTAAAACCGAAGAATACTCTTGGGGTTTACTCTATGTGTAACGTGTTCGTTTGTTTCACGATGGGTACTTTCACTTCCGCAACTGTACCTTTTGAATGCGTTAAGTCCATTATATTGCCGTAATTTTATATGAGGAGCTAACAAAATATGGAATGTACTACAGAAGAAATTATTAAAAAAGCACTAGGGTTTTCCATGAAAATTCACCCATTTGGTTGTGACTTTTTTGTCTCTCCCTGTATGGTAAAGTTAAATTGTTTTTATCTTTGTACCCAGAGAGGCCTGGTACACCGAAACTGTGAAGAAAAACATGTACTTCATAGTAGAAAGCTATGTAGTTTTTATAATCCAAACAAAGTGCAATTTTTAATAAAATACTTGTTTTGATGCTATCCACTAGGAATGCGATGACCACTTTGGACAAAAGACTTTCATATTAATATATTGTTGCGGCACACTCACTCCCCCAGCTCCCAGCGGCCTCCAGAAATCACCGACCTTACTTTAAATCCTAGATAAAGTCATTCACTTAAACACATCATTTTAGATTGCCCTGAAAAACTTGAAGAGGAAAGCTCTCCTATCTGATGTTATTAATCTTAAGATCAAGAGCCATTTTGGGAGATTTCAACCAAAATTGAAATTTGAATGACCATTCACACTGATTTAGGTCTCATGGCTTTCAGGTCAGTTTCAAGTAAGAAAATGGTTGTCAACAATCTCATCACATGTTAAATTGTTTTGATGCCCAGGTGGCTCTATGTTTCATGCTTGATGCGCACACCCGTGGACTGCGATATGTTATCATTTATCAGTCCAACGCAATAAAATGACAGGCCAAGTTGTAGTCGGCTATGCCTAGGTCTGTGCAATTAACCCATTCTCATGTTAGTGGACACTTGTGAGATAACCATTTGGGAAATGGTTGGGCGTTTTTCCAGCTGATTCCCCCTCCTCGTCCTATTCAAGCCATAGCGGCACATTTTATTGCTTGCAGTGCCACTTCAGTATTCACAGCTGCGCTTCCAATCTAATCAAATGTAACAAGCAGCTGTAATGTACTCAAATCGTTTCAAGTTTTAGTCCGGTATTGGATGTTTCTCGTTGAAAAACTGGAGCAGGCTGGATTATATTGTGAGATAGCAAATGGATTGGATTTTAAAACGGTGGCTGCAACCTTTGGTGAAGCAGCAAAAAACTATAAATATAGTTTGTCTTAAAAATAACTCTGTCCTGAAAATAGTAAGTTACCAATTGCAAAAAAAAAAAAAATCCGCCTTATTCTGTAATTCTGGCAGCCCTTGCTTTGAATGCATACTTGTGTGCATTTTCACAGACTTAAAGGAAAATTTTGTCATCCTCAACAGAAATTGAGTATGGTGGTACAAATCCCGGTTGACAGAGCACCGTTATGGTTAATTAACCATAATTAACAGCACTGCTGTAACAAGTGGTCTTGTG
>JAMKCH010017562.1:0-70436 GCA_023653785.1 Ophioderma brevispina | reverse complement strand
CATGCAGTGTTATTAAGCATGAAAAGATCTATACAGCTGCTGAATTTTAATAACTCTGGGACCACCTGCTTGATCCACTCGCCTCGCATGCCGGTGGGCCCAGCCCCCTTTCTTTTGTTATGATGTAAGATAAAGCTTCAAGCTGTCAAGCTGGGATTAAAAACCATCGCACATGAACACTTTTAGCATGTTTAGTACACAAGATTACAGAACATTACGAGGGGAACCACAACGAATGTCAAAACGGCCAGCAGCAGCAGCTGACCCACTGCAACATGGGAATTTAAATGGCCCACCAATCCCCTTCGGGCCTCTGTGTGCACTCGCAACACGATCATTCATGACCCTCTCCAAATTTTGTCCGATCACACTAAATAAACAACGTGAAATGGCAACGATCTGGGTTACAATACACTAAAGTCTAATTAATCTATTTCGCTATGCAAAAATTTGACTGTGCTGTGCACGGATATTTAAATATTGAGCTTCAAAACAAGCACGTGTCGTGTATCGGAATTTTTTTGTTTTAAAACCAAGTGGTGCGTTGGCATGCACACCAACCGGTGGTACACGGGGATCGATATCGCTGCACAGTGCATTTTGACACCAACCTGGTGTTACCACACACGAATCGTAAACAGTGACAACCAAAACACCTTCAGAAACTCACCTGCATCAACCCATAGGCTTGTTAATGTGGCTGTAGAATCCGCCATCTTCAGCTACTATAATCAGCAGCTGCTGATGGTGACTGATGTCTGAAATATGGGTGATTTTGTGCGGAATTTCGGTCAATTTCAACACAGATCAGTAACTCGTCGATAACTTCAATGAAACACTACCGGTGCAATGGCGAAGGATACATGACCTCTGTCGCAGCCTGTTAAAATTTTACGGACCCCGATTTCCTTCAAAATACCACTACAGTTCTTGATCTTCCACGGCAATCTGAAAGAATATTCAGAATTTCAATTTCTGACCTTTCTCGTCAAAATTCAAACATTCCTGTGTTGTGATCGCCATTTAAAGTCCCTTTTCCCGTGGAATTTCACTCTTCCGAGGATTTACGTGAAAAACCGAGCTTGGCGGTGGCCGACATACGTCCACGTTGATTGGGTAAATAAGAGTCATGTGACCAAACAAGGACATGCGTAGATTACAGAAACACGTTCTTTGTTCGATGGGGCTGTTTACATATGCAAATTTCTACTGATATCAAAGTTTTCAGCCCAGCAGGGACGGCCTTGTTTGGTTTTGTGATTTAACAAATTTCATTATTTTATAACGGGAAATTTTAATTGGCTTGACGGAAATTAAACATTTAAAAAGGAAACATAACGCGGAAGTGAACCAATGGTCCCAGGCAATGGTCAAAGTGCAACAAATATTTATTTGGATAAGTTCAAGCATATTTGGGTAAAGTCATTTCTCATGCACATGTATCGGTATGACTTTCAAAATTGCCATGATAAAGTTTAAAAGACCAGGAAAAAACAAGCAAGCAAACAAACAAACAATATACACCATGGGGGCTGTACTGCCTAAAAAAAACTAAAGAAACTAAAAAAACTAAATAAATTAAAAAACGGCCTAAAAATAATTTTAAAAAACAGCTTATTTAAAAACAAATATACATACTTCTCTCAGCTAGACTATTAGCACCAAATCACTTGGAGGCTGACTCAGAGATTTCGAAATATAATTATTTTGAGTAGAAATTAAAAATTGTCATCTGGAACTAAAGATAGTCACCTAAAATGTTCAATTCCAAAGTTATAGATGAATCGGATTTTCCGTTTTCATGCACAGTATAACAGTGACATAGGATACCGTGTATAACAAAAATTCCGGATCCGGAATTTTATAACAAAGTTGTGATTTTCTATATGAAGGACTTCGATTTGAGCTTAGCTATTTCACACAGTGATTAGTATATGGACAAGCATTATGTACATGCAAAAACACGATTTGTTTGAAAATTGAGCGCGCCCTCTTCGGGAAATCTCTGAGTCAGCTTTTAACCTCAAATGACCCAGATGACAAGTTTGAGCTCTTTTCAATGGACTCTTCAAACACCCCATGACCTCAAACACTCACTATGAGTTACAATATGCTCATCCACCAAAGACACAGTTCAGTGGGTTGTACTTGTACATTCATTGACATAAACTGACCTTGTGTGATCTAGGTATCATATATCATACCCCAAAACCAGGGGTGTATTTTCTAAATACACTGGTGAATGGAAGGTACTGAACCGTGCCAAGGGAATTGAGATTTTACTAGCTCATAGTGACTCCATAAGAATCATTCTGTGAAACCTTTGTGAATACCCCTCTATTTCTGCAGGCAAAGAAACATTTTGAACAAAAGCAAACAACACCTGAATGACCTTTGACTTCAGTTTCCAGGGTTAATAAAGGGTTTGTTGGGTACCCATGCTCATTCCAGGGGTTCTGAAAGTGACCCCTAACAGGAACAATTTTATTTATTTGATAATTTGAAAATGTACTCCTAATAGGACCAGTTTTCAGTGAATATATACCCCTGACGGGACTGGTGTGCAGAATTGTACCCCCAAGTTCAGCGCTTTGTACTGCACACTCTACCCAAACCAAAGTTAAGTTTTCCCCCTCCCAACCACAGGCATCCCCAAGCTCAAATTCCTGAACACACCAAGTCCCCACCTATTGGCATACCAATATATTTCATGACTCTCTATCAAAGACTAAATTTACAAGAAGCGCATAGGTTTCTTATAGCTAATGGTCTGTACGGTATATTCTTCTTTTATTTGACAAAACCAAAATAATCCCAATCAAAATGCAAGTTTTGGACACGATTTTGATTATCTAATTCAACCTAGCTCCTCCTGTGCAATTCTAAAAATATCATTTTCAAAAGGTATACCTCTACACTTATCTCAATGGGATTAGAAACAGAGGGCACTATGAGAGCTCACATGACATGCCATATCAGTTGTCAAAATTGTGTTGCCACTTTTTTAAAAAACGATAAAATTTAAAAATTTAAAAAAAGAAAAAACCTAAAAAATTAAAAAAAAAAATTTTTCTCCTGCCAGGCAGAGATTAATCCTGAATTGACCAAACATCAGCAGTGGTACACAGTTCTTATTGTGTGTATTCAGCTCATCCATTGTTTACACTTTTCAGCGTTACTGGGCTGTGTGCGTTCCAAGAGTCTCAATTTCCATGCATGGCCATGGTCATGATATACATACCCTACTTGCACCACTAGGATAGTGACATTCCCTGCTTCCACTAAATGAGACCAGTCCTAACCTAAGGGAGCTATGTAACGTTTTTCTGTTGGTTGGGTCAGATTGCAAAATGTGCTTGACAATTTAAACTGAAATTGACTTCTATAGCAATTTATATCCAAAAATATACTTCCAATGTTATAAATACAATGTGGTATCCGTAATTACATTGTTTTGTATGTATACTTTTAACACTGATACATTGATACTATTTCATTAATCAGACTAATATTTCATGTGTGGTAAACAGGCACAACCTTTTGTACAGCAATGTATAAGATATACTACACAATAGTGATTTGGCCTTTGCACTGTCCAGATATAAGTTTCCCTTTAAAGGAGTATGGTAACCGGAAGCTTGTGTTCATGCAATGTGAGTTCTATCTTCAAAATAATACCCATGTAATCAGACAAAATACCATAACTGATGTCTTTTGTTTCACAAAGGTTGATCATTCGATTGATGCCTTGATATATTCATTACAATATAGTGGTTTACAAAACTCAATTTGTTGTTTCATTTCACAAATTGTGCACTAAAATGCAAATAGTGTCCTTTTTAAGGACTCGTCTTGTTCTAGAATAGCTAAAATAGCCCAACTTGGGTTATATTGTTAGAAGGTCACAGTTCCCTACTAAGCATTATGTAATTATTTCCCCCCATGGTCCTCCCTGTGTCTGTCAGGGGGTAGAGAATTGTCGAAAAGGTCGATATTGCACCAAAAAAGCAACATTTGGCATATCTTTTTCTAATGACTTAAGTAGCCACCTTTGGTAAATTTAAAGAGGACAACCATGCATTTCATTCCTCCCCTGGGTCTGACAGGTGTGGAAATGTCAAAGGGAACATGTGGCCATTTTTGGTGGGTACCACAGTTGGGGACTGACATCCTTGCGTTGTTTTTAGAACTATTTTTTTTGTGAGTGTTATATTTTGTACTGTATTATAATTTTATATAAAAAATTTTTTATAGTTATTTTTTGGTGAGTTATTATTCATTACAATTTTAGATTGAAATTTGGAGTTTCATCGACAAGTTTTTTTATAGAGTTTATTTTTTTGGTGTAGTTAGGATGGAGTTCGTCAATAACGTGTTTTAGAGTTATTTTTTGTGAGTTATGGAGTTCATTTTTTTTAACGTTTGGTGAGTTATATAATTGAGTTTCATCGATCGTTGTTTTTTAGAGTATTTATTGGTTTCTTGATGAGTTATGGATGAGTTCATTGATGATTTATTGTTTATTAAAGTATTTTGGTGACGTCGTGTGTGGTGACTTATGAGATGAGTTGTGTATTTGACTTAAATTTTGGTTTAGTTAATGGATAGTTCATGTATAGTTATATTAGTTATTTTTTTTTTTTTTTTTTTTTTTTTTTTTTTTTTAATTTTTAAAAGAGTTATTGTTGGTGGGTTATGGTAATGATCAAATGCTCAAAAGAAATTTGGTGGGTGAAAGGACATGCCTGGTTTCTAAGATGACTGCTTTGGTGATAAACTTACATAAAAATAAAGAAAAATCGGATCAGGACCAGGTCACCCACCTTTAAAACCATTCTGATGAAACAATAATTTGATGTATTGTGCATTCACCTTGAGTGCTGCATTTTTGATGTGTGACAGACTCCTGCTATTATTTATTTTTCTGTATGATATGAATTAAACAAATCATGTTAAATTTATCATATAATTATAGTGAGGAGAACTGAAAATAGAAACTTGAAGGTGTTGTGGGCAATAAGCATGACTTAATCTGGTTGACCTATTCTAATGGTCTGTGTTGAGACTTTCTGAGACAAGCCTGTCAGAAGATGTTCGCAGTCAGAGACAATTGGAGCACAGTGTCTTATCAGCATCAATTCTAAGAACTGTATATAGGTTCTTTGTTTATATATAGGAGCAAGATTGCACACCTGTTTAAGAACAATAACTGTTGTGTAATTGGCTATGTCAACACACTTCGAGCACAGGACGTGGACTTCCTTTAAATGTGTTTTCAGCGAACCTGAAAAGATTGTGAAAGTTCGTCTTGTCTCCGCGTGTTGTTGTATCATGAAATTGCTAAAGACAATTCTGTTGCCAGTTATTTTTCTTTGCCAGTGGACCCAAGAGATTTCGCCGAGTGTAGACCTCTCAACTGAAGGTGGAGAACTATCATAATCATTTGATTTTTAAAATCTTTAGTTCTTATTATAATTCTGAAAAGTTGTCAGAATCGTCAGAGCTGCAAAATTGGTGCCTTTGGAAAACAAAGGTAACATTAAAATCCAGCAACCTTGCTTCTTTAACCAGTGACGTTCCCACCTTTAAGCACTGAGTCCTATCATGGACATACCGAGTTGCATTTATACTTCCAGTTGTTTTTCAAGTCCTACAACTCACAAATTCTAGTGCTGGCAGCATCAGGTGAAAGTGCCTTAGATTCTACCAACCGGGGCGGAAGAGATAATTTGCAATCATACTAAAATTGATCATTGGTTGTGTGTTCGTGAAAACACTTGTAAAAAAATAAAAGTGATGGCATTTGCATAAACCCAGCATTTTGCAAATGGCCGCCATATTAAGGTAATAGCACTACTATGGTGACTTAGTGATGGAAAGTATGTTGTCTGGGTCAAGAGATTCGATATACACTTGCCAGAATTGTCTGATTTATGGAAACTTTAATATACCTCTATTTGTTTCAAGATGGCCCACATCTCGTCAAAGAAACCGGTGTATTTCTATTATTAACCTAGAAGATGATTTTGGTGCAACACATTAGTGTTTTTTGGGTCAAGGAGTTTAAAAGACAATTTTTTACAAACATTAGGAAGAATATAAGGTTATTTTTTGTTGCTTTGTTCACTTTTTTTCCAAGATAGCCCATATTTTAAATACAAGTCCCAAGAGTGTTAACTTAACTGCAATGTCAAGGCTTAATTCGGCAAAGTGGTATAATATATTAACCTAGATGCTTGATAATTAAAACCAACACAGAATCCTCGGTAACTCCCTCCTTAGAACTTCCTAACTGCGCTTTATGCCCTCTATGAACGAAACACCACGACATTGACTAACCATTAGTGTGCCACGGGACATGACCATTTAATTGTTCGAAATTCGGGGCCATTTCCCCACTCTTGACATATCTGAAACAAACATGGTTTTCTTAAAAATAATACAGGCCTAAATATCAAATTCCCATGCAATTCCAGATATATGTTTTGGGGAATACATATAGAGTAGTCAAGGTGCCTTATTTTGAGTGTCATGATAACATGACTCACGACTTATCTGACAGTTTTTGAGAATATGGCTGGTGAAATCCTTGACCTATAAACATCCACTTTGTCACCAAAATCGTCATAGTTCTGTATAGCATAGGTATATAAGATTTTTGTGGCCTTTTTTCTATGTTGACCATTTTGGGAAAATAGTGACGTATGAAACCACTTAGACAACCTCATTACTTTATATTTACCTGACCGTTTTTAAATAGTTTTTATTATCCTCCTTGTGACCCGGAAAATGTTTAATTTTGACACCTCAATCATCTTCTAGCTATATAATAATAAAATTGTAAGGTTTGTGGCAATAAAATGTAGCCATCTTGGAAAAATTCGGCACATGCAACATTTTATAGTTTTGGGAATAGTTTTATTGAACTCGGACCGAAAAGCATGTTTTACACCAAAATTGTCTTCTAGGTGTTTTGCCTTTAAGATGGCTTACCATTTGGAAAATGGCGTCGTAAGCAAATTGCCACCACTTTGAATTTTGTCATCACCTGTTTTTCATGAACTCCCATCCCTACGGTCATTTTAGCTATGATGACAAATGTTATATTCCCGGCCCCGGTAGCACTCTCCAAAATGGTTTGGTGCGGCAGCACTATAAGGGGTTGGACGTTAGTGATCTACGCGATAAAATTTTGCAGATTCACATAATGGTATTTACAATGGTGCTATTAGAATCTGAAATAAAAATGGGGGTTACCCACTTTGTTTTTGAGCTATGCCAAAACAAAAAAGGTATGTGTCACTTTTAAACCACGCAAGTCCATGGGAAAAGTAAAAGTTTGACGTTTGGATCGCCCACAAAATAAAAAACTTCTCGATAAAATTTATGATTTCTAATAGTTAGGTCCCAATGTCGTTCTTCAAATTTTGAAATAAAAAATGGGGGTCACCGACTTACTTTTTTCCATTACACACGCCGAACACTGAACATATGACCCTTTTTTCAAATTGGGGCGTCTTGTTGTGCGGCAAGAAAAAGCCTCGTCACATTCGGCATGGCAGCAAAGCAGAACGCAGTGTGATTGCGCGATTTTAATAACGTCACACAAACACACAGTTATCCGCGGTATCTTCGCATGACACCTTTCGCTTCTCAAAACTAAAATTGGTCCATTTGTCCATGACTTGGCCCAAACACATTCTTGAAGGTGTAAAGGCAGCTTGCGCCGTCAACCAAACACCTCAAACCCCTTTGATTTATTTTTAAATTAAGAAAATAGATAATTTTTGTGTATATTGTGTATTGATGAGATTAATTTTGTATTAAAATGGTTTGAAAATTACATCTTGGTCAAGTCAATCTTCTTACAAGTAGTCTGTGATTGTTGTTTTATGAACGCTCGGGAGGTTGGTGCTTCTAAAACCAGGGGGCATTGGTGACCAGAACATGCAAAAATCTGGTTCTTTGGGTGACAAACTTGCTAAATAAAGCGGGCACTGGCACATTATCAAATATGAAATTTGAAAACTTTGATGAAATTTTCTGTCTATTGTGAGAGTAGTAAAATTTCAACAATGTGGTCTTTGTATGATCAGTATGTGTTATTTCAAAATTGTGTCGCCTTTTTTAAAAATTATTCTTAAGATAAAAAGAACCAATTTGCATAGGGTAAAACAGCGTGCCTCTCCCCTCTCTCCTCCCACTTTTCTCCACCATACTTTAACCCCCCCCCCCCCCGTCTACGAAGGGGGGGGTGTTACACCCCCTTCAGTTTTTTCCCCTTTGCTAAAAAACCCTTTTTTGGTGCCAATTTTTAAATGTAATTGTCAATGACATGTTCCAACAACAACATCCCCGGGGTATAGGTAAGATACAGGTGATCCCAAATTGACGTAAGGAGGGGGGGGGTGGTAAACCACCTCCCCCCTCCGGAAGAGAAGTACCAACATTCCTAACACAACACAGGAAATCACAGACACTTGAGTTTGGTACCAATAGATAGTATGTTCCTCCTCTTTCCCTTGATACCAAATGAGTACACCATTCCTAGCTTACGTCAAAGCGTCAACGTCGCATGTCAGCAAAACTTCCATTTCCATAGACACACCAGTAGAAAAATCATTTTTTCGCCAAAATTTTAAGGAAATCAGATTTTCATGCGGTTTTTTGCTCTACTTATGGGAATGACTAGTTTATATAATGAACAACCTTTTAGAGCTATCATAGGTGTTTGAGTCGCTAAAATTGCGAAATATCAATTTTCGCCACTCTTATTCATATTTTTCGTACTTTCCTCAACATAATGTACGTCATTGTGACGTCAATAATTGGGATGTTTAGTACTTAATTTTGGTACCAATGGAAAGAAGAAACTCTATAAAGCTAGCCTTTGGTAACCAAATTTAGTAATCGGGATGTTCATAACGAAAATCACATGGGGGGGGTGGTAACCACCCCCCCTTCGTCAATTTTTGTTACAAAAAATGGCTCAGGTAGACGAGGGTAAGTGCAACGATAGATTTCAAATATCAAGTGTCTCTAAAATATGTGAAAATTCTGATTTTTTACACTGGTGTAATAAAAAATTCCCCATCTGAGGATTAACTGAGAACTGCTTCTTGGTACCAAAATTGTGAAATTTCTAATTTCCTATAGGAGCAGATAGGAATTCCCATGTATGTTTTTATTGAAATATATCATATTATACAATCACCTTTTGTTTCATTTAAAGTTATTTCTGTATCCAAATAAAAAGTAGAGACTCTATTGCATGTCTAATCTATATGAATCACAACATATCAATGACAATATGGAGGACTTTAAATCTCTCGTTGACCTTTAAGAATATGAACAGAATCAATTGAGCAAAATACCAACAGTTCATGTCAGATTTACTGCCCGCATTTATTTTATACAAATTCAAAACTCTATTCCATACCGTGAGCATAATTCTTGGTTTGCTATTAAACTTATTAACACCTTACTGCATGCCCATGTTCTATATAGTAAACCAGGCAACAGTCATTCATAGGATTCCAGGAGTTGCAAACTAAAATTTGGTGGTGTTTCACCTGCGTGCTTGATACATTCAGAGATATAATGTGTGGGCCACTTTTTATATATCCAATCGAACAAATATGCTAATGAGGTACTTAATATGCACTAAAAATGTCCAGGGCAAATGTGTGCAAAAAGGCAGTGATTTAGCATGGATATCCATCTTTTTCTCACTAATTTTTCCCCAACTTGCCATTTTTTCCCCGAGGAGAACTCTGACCCTCTGCCACCTGCTGTCCCTAGGAGTTTATAAAATTCTGGAAAAACAGGGTTTAAGCATGGATTGCTTTAAAATAAGGTTTTTCTTACCTATAGGAGTTTTATCGTTTTACTGGGTTTCACCCTTCCTATGATTTTACCACCCGTACCGCCCCGACGCACCCCTGTTGCGCTTGCATATATACGCCACAATACAACTTATTTGGTTTCGTTAGTCAAAGACAGGTTTGCTGTCTCAAACATTACCTAAGAGAGGGCAGAATTGGCCTAACTGGGTCACTTAATTTGAATACAATCAATAATAAATATATAAATTACAAAAAAACTATAACATCAAATGACATGTTTATTCTGTTACTGTGGATCCCACCTGTCACTACACCAAATCAATCATTATCACTTCCGGTAAATTTTTGAAGGACTCCTGCCCTCTGACGCCCATCAGGTCAGTTTTCAGAACAGCCTTTTTGAAAACAGCAACCCTTGTTTTGAACTTGCCTGACTATCGTAAGGTCCCCCATAGACACTGTTGCTTTTGACTTTGTCGTGCACTACCGAAGTACGAAATCATCATCATGGCCTCTGTCAGTCTCAGTACTATGGATAAAGCGGCCCACATTGGAGTTCACCGGTTAGGTGACCACGACGTCTTGGCGAAGAGGCCAATCCTAGAGTGGCAGTCTCTGCCACATTGCTCATATATGGGATTCACAGCTTTACTATCGCAAGAGCTGTGCAGGCTTTCTTTTACTCTCGCTTCTCAAACTGGCTGATGATCCGTTGTTCTCCAAGCTCAAGGTTTTGCTTCACTGTTCTCCCTAAAGGTGACGATGTCAGCAAGTTTCGAAGAGCCCAGCACCCAATGTCGATTTTCAGGGTACACATATCACTCTTACAAATATCTTGTAGCGGAGCATGGGTCGACCACTTTCCCTCTTGCCAGATGTAAGCTCAGCATACATATCTTTCAGTAGACGGCCATCCTCCATCGGAGTCTGCGTTGTCTAAGAAATGTATAGATGTGGGGATTCCAATTCGAGTCAGGAGCTCTGAACTTTGGCACCATGTCCTGCCACGTGACACCTAGAATGCGTCTAATACAGGGCAGATGGAAGCTGTTGAGTTTTTCTTCTCATTCCTAGAGTATGTAGTCCATGTCTCATTACCATACAGTAATGTGCTGATGATTCAGGCGTTGTAAACTGCTGCCTTTGTCTTAATGGACAGCTTTCGGTTTTCCCACACACGCGTTGTAAGCCGTGCAATAGTAGTCTTGCAGGCTTTACCAATGCGTTTGCCGATTTCTGCATCGAGAACAGACTGTCCTGATTGTGACCCTAGGTAGTTGAAGTCCTGAACAACCTCAATGTGTATTTCTGATTGTTTATGACAGTGTTGTCTTGAGCATCTTGGCAAGGACATTAGTCCTTTCTTCAAACTGATGACAAGTCTGAAGTCCTTACAAGCTTGTGAGAAGTGATCTATGAGCAGCTGAAGTTTCCTGCTTGGAATGTGAAGTACTGGCAGCTCATCAGCAAACAACGTCACGACTTCACTATCTGACCACCGTTGGTCTTAGCTCTAAGGCGTGCATGATTGAAGAGGCCGACATCATACCTGTGGCATGTAGATGGCTTCTGTGGCTGTACCGATGCTAGCTTCAGAAAGTACTGAAAAGTATATCCCAAAGAGCGTTGGGGCTAAACCCACTTGCTTAACACCACTGCGAATGTCAATCGGCTCTGATAGGCTGCCGTCAAACGTATACCGTTTTTTTCATGTCAGTGTGGAAAGAGCTGATGATGCTCAGAAGCCGTGGTGGACAGCCAATCTTCTGGAGATTTGGAACAGTCTCATTCTGCTAACCAGGTCAAAGGCTTTGTCAGGTCTATGAACGCCATGTAAAGTGGCTTCTGTTGTTCTCTGCATTATCCTGTAGGGGTGGCGTATGAGAGATCATATCGAATCGTGAGATCTGCCAGCACAAAATCCACACGAGACTCAGGATACACCTTCAGCAGGTCTTGAATACGCATCACGCAACTGGCAAAAACTTTGCCGACATACTAAGGAGGGAAATACCCTGTAATTGTTGCAATACTTCTTCCCTTTGTCTTGTAAGGGTGAGATCTTTGAGTCTCGCATGTCCTGTGGTACAGCTCCTTCCCCACATTGAAGAGAACTACATGTAGTGGGTTAAGCAGAGAGCTTTTGCAGCATTTGATCCAGTCTGGTGGAATTCCATCATTCCCCGGGGCTTTTCCGGATGATGATACTGTCGATGGCCATGTCAAGTTCATCCACTGTATGACAGCATCTAGGGCAGCCATTGTAGGAAGACTATTGATCTTGTCAAGGACGAGGTTGTGACATCCTTTTCGGTAGAGTATAAGCTCAGAAAAGTGTTCCACCCAGAGCTCCATCTGCTTACTTCTTTCTGTGATGACTTCACCACTGTATGACTTGAGGGGTGCTGTTTGCACTGATAGCGTATCCGGCTTATTCACTTCAGGTGTGGTCAATACATTGGAAGCATTTCAAATATTAAAAACCCGGGTTCGAAAAAATTGGGGGCGCTCTTTCTGGAAATCTCCTCATGTCTCTTGAAGTAAGGTGTATTGTAGGATTTAAACTTTGTCAAATACTCACTCTCTTTGACTTAAAGGGACCAGGTCATTTCCAGCAAAAAGAGATTGCCTAAAATAGCGAAATTGATAGATTGGGCATGCCTGGCCTGATTGGGACTTGCATTTAGTGCTAACAGCCGAAATGGATAAGGATGTGAGGCTGGGACTTCCAAACCCTAGGGCATCGGTGACAGAGGACTCAAAAGATAGGGGTCTTTGGGTGAGAGACAGCCAAAATGCCTAAAATTAATAAAAAATTTTTTTGTGACAAATTTGCAAAATTTTAAGAAATGGAGGTCTTTTCTAAAATTGGTGCACAAATTTCACCAATAGGGGTCTTGGGTAAAATTGTCAAAGTTCTAAAAAAATAGGGGTTTTTGGGTGACAGTGTTACATTTTTTTTACAAAAATATGGGTTCTTTGGGTGACACTTTCCAAATATGTGGTCTTTGGGGAACAGGAAATCTGAAATGGGGGAGTGCCCCATCAGTCTCCAGTTTACATGGGAATGCCATGACTTTTGATGTGCAATTTTCTTGCATTTCAGTTGTGCCCCCTAAATCATTGGAATGAAATGACTCCAGATACATTTTTTATTACAAAATGACTTGACTTACACACAAGAACATTCTTTTAGTCTTATTCATTTCCATGTGAGGATTAACACTTTAAAAGTACACAGACATGCAAAAAACCCTCATTTTTGACATGTTGGTGCTCCATTTGTCAGGCAGACGTCAATCATAATTTTTATTCCATATCCAACCAAAAAATGCAAAATGTGGCCAGTGAGTGTTTCTTAAGATCTTTGCATATGAAAAGTCTACCAGTGTTTTGGCTTCAACTATTTCACTTGACATTGAAACCAGTATTACTGGCATATTAAATAATTAAAAAAAAATAAGTAATCCGGGAAGGGTTCTCAGGGGTTTGTTGGGTACCCAGGGTTCTCAAAGCGCCCCTAATGCGACCCATTTTCAATTGAAAATTCGCCCCAATGGACCAGTTTTCAGTGAAAATATACATTTTTAGTAAAATTACCATTTTTCAATAAAATATACCCTAATGGGATGAAATTGCAGTAAAATGATACCCCTTGCAGAACTTGTTTTCAATAATGGAAAAAATACCTTTAAAGGCTCTACCAGTTATTTGCTAACTCAGAAATCGCAAAAAACATCAAAAAATCGGATTTCTGCATGTGTGAAGCAGTATGGATCCTAACTACACTGCGAATTATAAGATAAAAGCAACCTTCATAAAGACAAAATCGGATATTTTAGCATTAATACTGTCCTACGGGATACTTATTTATAATCAGGCGACGATTTGAATGGAGAATCAAATTTTTGAAACTTGCTGTTTTTCTTCCTTTTCCTGTAGATTTTTCAGTTGGAAAAGATAAGTATGCATTCTACCACTTATCCTTCAGCTTTAAGCTATTCCCCTTCAAAATTCAAATATGTTTGACTCTTTCAGGGTGATCACTGATCGTGCCTTTAAAGAAACCACATATCAGAAAAATAACACTTGTTCTACTGTAAGAAAATTACATACGCAGTGTTATTTTGCTGAGCAATTTTCCTATTTGTAAACCGGAACCAGTCACAATCTTACCTGAATTTAATACCCCTAACGGGAATAGAAAACTTGCTTATTGCCCCGCGCTCCCATGACAATTGAAAATGATGAACAGTGCAAATTTACGTAATGGTTGTGATGAACATGGATAATCTATATTTTATGCAAACACAAATTTTTTTTGTGTAAGTAAAATGTTGATACAGGGTGAGATAGATAGTATTTTTCAGTTTTTTATACAAGTTATATTGGATCTGTACAAGTTCTATTTCCACTGTTTACGTGAGGTCAATATCAGGCTAGTTGGGCGAAGTGCCAGCAGTGCCTGGTTTATATTGGCATATTCCGAAATATTGACAATTTCTCGACAGCTGAACATCAGTTACGATGGTTGAGTCGCCTTTTAGTACTACCAGTAAACTTGAACAAAGTATAGTGAATACATCATTTTTCAATAAAAAGTCACATACACTAGCATTGTTTTTGTTTGGAAAAATGTTATTTATTTCTCAATTCTTGGCTATTTCCGGATGTTTAAATAATTCTGCCATTGTGCGGGGCATACACATTGGTGCCCAGCAACAATGAATTTCTTGTGGTGAACTGATACACAGAGGTATCTTGATGCAGTCCTGTTTTGGCCAAGCTGCAGTTGAAGGGAATCTAGATGTCTCAAACTATATATTAAAAATCTTACTTTGTGATTCAATTTGTAGGATTTCTAAATTTTTGTATTATTTTTTTTAAGTTTGTGGGAGATGATTAGCGTAGCTGAATAAATATTTAAAGGGCCATGGTCTCATCGCTAATTAGCCTTGTCCACAGCACCAAAATGTACCGGACATTTTGGTATCTGAAAAAGCTACTACTTTTCTCATTTAGCCCTGTGAAATCTTAGCACCTGAATGATGTTCGGAATGCGCATAATTGTACTCCATTTTGGTCGACCATATTAGCTTACCAGGTACTCTATGGGCTACAAAATCAGTTTTTTAGCACTTTTCGCACAAAATGGAATCCAAATATTTTTGTGAAACTTACAGATGGGGCTTTGGGGCAAAGTCCATTTAATCAAGATGAAAACTTAAATGGGCCATCTCCCTTTCATATAACCTGATATTTTTTCATACCATATTCACCCTTTAATGAGACACAAACAATGCGTCATAATATTCTACCTCCTATGATAACAGCGACCTAATTCATATTTTCTAATTTGAATATTCATTTAAATCTAATTCAAGCAAAAAAAAAAAATACTGTGACAAATTCATGTATTGTCACTTAACTGGTATCAACTGGGTTACCACCATAGATTCGATATGTTGACATGTAATAAACTCAATAGTACACTGCTATTTTTAAATATACACGAATCCGACGGCGACTATTATCGTCCCTCACCATCCGCCATGACGGGGGGCATCTTTTGCATTTTCTAGTTATACAAACACCGCGTTTACGTTGTACGTGTTCCACAAAGAAGCGATAATTTGGATCATTTTTCTGACGGCAAAAATCACACTATTTCATTCACGTTATCTATTTGTATATCATCATGTGCTGCCGGAAACAAATGTTAATTTTTTCTTGGCTGCACAATTAAGGCGATACAATTTACAAACTGGAAACGCACTGCGGTGAAATTCACTCGCCAATGACACATGAAGGATGTGAATGTCTGCAGCCGTACCAGATTCATCTGTTTCCCAAATGGAAAAACCACTGAATCTGTCAAGCTTCTAATGAATTGGAATGAACTTATTTCAGTTATGATTTTCATTAGTTTGCGTTAAATCGCTTTTTTTATCACAAATTCCATTTTAAACATGGTTAAATTTAGTTTCACATGTCAATGTACTCACTACTTGTAGGGCCGACATTAAAAACAAAAACAATTCATCTTATCCATTTCAGTCTAAATACCACATTGTAACTCGCCGTCCCATTTTCACGTGTACTGAAAGTCCAGGCGTAGCACATTCCATGCACAAACGAGACTAATTGTCAGATCTCGCAACTCGATCACATGGGCACGAAGCGTCCTTTCTAAACATCAACAACCCGCATCGGAAGATGTCACTTTTTTCAGCAATACGATCGGTCTTTGGGAACTATTCCATTTTTCAGTACACGGAATATATCAAATTCTGTTGTTACTTATTTTTGTCCTGGATGTTTAAATTTTACGAAAAATGATTTTTCTCACGCGGCATGGGTATTACACCATTTTTAACACGTATTCTAACCATAAGCCGTTCATTTCTTAGTCACGCAAAGTGGGCGAGATAACCGTCAATTTTTACAAGAACAGTAAGACACTTGCCCTGGAATCCAGTTTAGGCCATTCCCTGACATCATCCTTCCATAAATCCATGGAAATAACGTGGAAAAGTTATTAAAAGTGCGAAAGGTAGGTTGTAAATTAATATTTGTTCGTTAAGCCTCGTAAAGGCAATATGCGGCGTGTGTGTACTGTTGTTTGGTGGCCAGGGATGCCCCCAGTAATGGCGGCGTCGTAGAGGGTGTCCTTTCTAGGCTTCCCCTTCGGATTGTCTTATAAATAAACACCCACTTAATTGAGCTGCTACTATCTAGGGTTGCCAATCTCACTCAGGTAGGTGTTTGTTTTCTCAAAATGTAAAATGCCACATTGAAAAATATATATCTATTGAAAAAGTTTAAAATTCTCCCAGTCAAGAAAGGCAAAATAAAAACAATGGCATAACTTGTTTCTTGAATAAAATACCAATACCACCACCAACACCCCCAACCAAAACCCACCACTATAGATAGAGTCTGTGTCTGATTGGCTCATTATTGGATACAATGTGGGATGTTCCTCTGAGTAACCATCAAAATGCTTCTACATCTCAGTGGAAACTATAACATTAATTGTTCCAGTATCTCTGATTTACTCATTACATGATGTTAAGGAGGGGTCATTAGGTTACGCCAAGAGGGGGTTGAGGATTTGAGGGGGAACCCCAAAATTTAGTAAGAGGAGAGAGGGAACATGAACTTTTAAATGGGAAATCAGCATGACCAAGGGGGGAGTGTGAAACTTTTGAATGGGAGGGGTGAAACGTACTGTTGCCAAAACAAGTTGAAATCCTCCATTCCCCTGGTAAACATAATGCCCGCTCCCTTGCCATCCAATTGACCAATCAAAATACAGCTTAGATGCTGATAAATAGAGAGGTAGTGCGTCAATGTCAACATTGCAGATATGGAGCCATTTGAAAAAAAAATTATATATCTAGAAGAAAGTACAAATGTGATTGTTCTGCACTGACTTTTTGCAAACAATAGCCGCAGTACACACTACAGTGATACTTATGGACGGGCTGTCAATAATAAAAACATACATCAACGGGGTGTTTTTGAGCAGCATAAATATGCCAAGCACTTGTTACACATACAACGACAAGTTACCATTCGTATGCATGCTCATCTGTCTATGTCACATATTGCAGCCAAAAGATAAATATTGTGTCATATTTAGTTTGAAGTAACCGAGACAACGCAATCCTGTAGCATTTAAATTAAAAGGAATCAATTTTATGAATTCAATCTTAAAAAAATCTTGTAATTAAATCATTAGAAACTCATTTCCCAACAAGAGCAAAACATCGAGTCAGAATGGTGGATAGAAATCATTGCTGTCAATATTTTCTGACCCTTAATAGCAGTCTTTTTCAATGACTTAACGGTAGTAGTGCGCTCTTACTATATCGGATGGTTTCACACAGACTTGATAAAGGCTAGGCCTGGTCACGAATATTTAAATCTAAATGACCGTATTGGAAATTACACTATTTGTTCAGGGGTTATCACTAACCCGATGGATTTTGACGTCAATAATTTATTCCTAATTATCATGATATTCTAAGATGTTGAGCTAAGGGTTAAGAGTAGCTTTTGTAATGAAACTGAGACGGAGACTGCATAGCAAATGCACTAGCAGTTTCACAAATTACAGTTTGGAAATGCCCAATGTCCAAATCGAGAAGTTGTGTCCCGTACCCCCGGCCTGTCCTATGCAAGACCCTTAAAGATGACTCCTGGTAACTGACTTTGAACCCAGGGGCAATTTTTTTCAACTTTCAAAATTGTTGGTATCAAATATTGACTAAAAACAACCTAAGTTTCATGGCAATACAACATTTTTTTACCTTTTGCCTTTGTTGGGCATTATTGGCTACATTATAGATACTTGCTAAGTACCCTATCGAGAAGATGGCACACAACCCCCAACCAAATACTAACTGAAAAAAAGTTAATTGACTTACCACGTTTGAGGTCCGTGCGAACCCTAGTCTCCAAGAAATAGTTGGAAGACACACACAGACAGCCAGACCACACAGGTATAGAGAAAGACCGCATGTGTCAATCCAGATGACAATAACACCCTCTGATAATTTTGGGTATGGTACATTACTTTGAAATCTGTAAGTGTATCTACCAGTGGTCCAAAAAAAGTTTTATCCTTTTGTGTCCGTAATTTTCTCAAAGTATGTAACATATCACAATTATTTGAAGATATTATTAACTACACTATCTTGTTGAGAACCCTGGTGAAAACGGCGTTGAATACAAAGCTCAAATAACAACATGGCGGTGGTAGAGAAAAATGGTCAAAAAACACTTTGGGGCAACCCACGTAACTCTATGATGCAACATGAGGTTACGCTACAATACCATTGGATGGGAACTGTAGGCCTACTCGTGTACCAACTACTGAACAACCTTCAAGTTTTTGTTAAGTGTTTACCGTTTGAAAATGATGAGAGAATATTCTCATCCATTAAACCGAACTGAAATGTTTCATTTAGATAATAATTAAGAGGGAGTTGAATTTCAAGGGGTGGGATTTTATATTGAAAAGATACTTGCATGTTTTTCTTGTCAAAACTGATCAATACTCCCTTTACATTTCAATTTTTGCGTGGTTTTGAGACAAAGTCATAAGCAAGAAATATTGCAGCATTTTATTTTAAGTTTTAAGAGAAGTTTGAAATCATTTGATAGCCTAATTTACCTTTGTGGTTATTATAATACCAAGTCCCATGACGAGGTGCGCTGTTCAATGTGTGTATCAATCTTGGTTATAATTTGTTACCGCCAACAGAGTGCCATAGACTTGTGTGTCAAATAGTGTTTTTGACGCTTTTTTCTGGATGGCGTCCATTTTGTCCTTTCCGCTTTGTTTTCACGTCGTTTTCAACCATTTTCAAACAAGATATTGTCGCTAATACATAACCCTCACACTGATTTGATATGTCTACCCCTTTTGAGAAATTTTGCAGACCAAAAAGTGTAACTTTTTTGACACTCTGTAGAAGCTTACAGGGGGAGGTAGTGGGACTTCTTTCAGACCAGAGGATCTGGTGTTGGGATTTAAGCCTGCTCGTGTTGGGAATGAGTGTCACAGCAATTATTTATGCAATTAAAGGCTTGCACAACACCAGTCACAATTAATTGGTGAAATTCACGTTTTTTGTGTTATGTTTGCCTTTAGAGTGTACTAACATGGAGAGTGAATTTAACACAGCCCCAGATATTGACAAAGTATTCAAATTCACACACTTTTCAAACATTTTCACTGACTATATATCTCTTATCAAGACCAATGGCACTGCCTGCATGGGCAATAAACTATAACACTGAAATATCACATTGAGTCAGAGATTAATTGTATACATATCAACATGCCTTTAACTGCCAAAATGGTCTGATTACAACTTTTTGAGTTGAATCAGTCCGCTGTTGGTAGAAGCACAAATGAGCGCTAAATTAGCCCATATGACAGTGTTGTGTTAACAAGTATGGTATGCCCCATTTAAAACATTTTGTTTATAACATCAAAAGGAAAACTTTCCTGGCCTTAAACATTTCACTGGGGTAATGGAAAATAATATGAACTTTGGTTCTGATACCAAAATCTAATTTTGATGGAAGGAAATTGGGACATGAGGTTGTCCCCGATCGGGTCACCCACCTTTACGGTTTTGTATGTCAAATTTGGTATCAAATGTTGACTAAAACACCAAGTTTCATGGCAATACAACATTTTTTTTACAGTTTTGACCTTTGTTGGGCATTTATTGGCTACAGTATATGAGACTTGCTAAAGTACCCTATAGAGAAGAGGGCACACACCCACAACCAAATACTAACTGAAAAAAAAGTTAAATTGACTTACCAAGTTTGAGGTCCGTGCGAACCCTAGTCTCCAAGAAAATAGTTGGACAGACACACACAGACAGACAGACACACAGGTATAGAGAAAGACAGCATGTGTCAATTCCAGAGGGAAAATAAAACCCTCTGATAATTTTGTGGTATGGTACATTACTTGAATCTGTAAGTGTACAATACAGAGTGGTCCAAAAAAAGGTTTACACTTTTGTGTCCGTAAATTTCTCAAAAGTAGGTAAACATATCACAATTATTTGAAGATATTTATTAACTACACTATCTTGTTAGAACCTGGTGAAAACGGTGTTGAAAACAAAGCTCAAATAACAAAATGGCGGTCGTGTAGAGAAAAATGGTCAAAAAACACTTTGCACACACGTAACTCTATGAGGCAATCATGATGGTTAACAGCTATCAATACCATTGGATGAACTGTAGGCCTACTCGTGTAACAAACTACTGACCAACCTTCGAGTTTGTGTGAAGTGTTTACCGTTTGAAAATGAATGAGAGAATATCTCATCCATGAAACCGAACTTGAAATGTTCATTTAGATAATAATTAAGTTAATTTCAAGGGGGGGGGGGGATTTTATATTGAAAAGAGACTTGCATGTTTTTCTTGTCAAAACTGATCAATACTCTCCATGTACATTTTCAATGTTTGCGTGGTTTGAGACAAAGTAATTAAGAAGAAATATTGCAGCCATTTTATTTTTAAGTTTATAAGAGAAGTTTGAAATCATTTGAGATGCCTAATTCTTAATTTTGTGGTTATTATTAAATACCAAGTCCCATGACGAGGTGCGCTGTTCAATGTGTGTATCAATCTTGGATATAATTTGTTACCGCCAACAGAGTGCCATAGACTTACGTGTGTGCAAAGTGGTTTTTGACCTTTTTTCTCTGGATGGCGGCCATTTTGTCATTTCAGCTTTGTTTTCAACGTCGTTTTCACCAGGTTCAAACAAGATATTGTAGTTAATAAATACCCTCAAACTGATTTGATATATCTACCCACTTTTGAGAAATTTGCAGACCAAAAAGTGTAAACTTTTTTGGACCACTCTGTAGAAGCTTACAGGGGGAGGTAGTGTGACTTCTTCAGAACAGAGGATCTGTGTTGGGATTTAAAGCCTGCTCTTGTTGGGAATGAGTTCACAGCAATTAATGTATGCAAATTAAAGGCTTCAACAACACCAGTCACAATTAATTGTGAAATTCAGCTGCTTTAGAGTGTAATAAAATGGAGAGTGAATTTACACACAGCCACATATATTGACAAAATATATTCAAATTCACACACTTTTCAAACATTTTCACTGACTATATATCTCTTATCAAGACCAATGGCACTGCCTGCATGGCAATAAACTATAACACTGAAAATATCACATTGAGTAAGAGATTAATTGTACAATATCAACATGCATTTAACTGCCAAAATGGTCTGATTACAAATTTTGAGTTGAATCAGTCCGGCTGTTTGGTAGAAGCAAAAATGAGCGCTAAATTAGCCCATAGGACAGTGTGTGTTAACAAGTATGGTATGCCACATTTATAAACATTTTTGTTTATAACATCAAAAGGAAACATTTCCTGGGCCTAAAATTTCACTGGGGTAATGGAAAATATATGAACTTTATTCTGATACCAAAATCTGAATTTTGATGGAGTAAAGTGGGACATGAGGTTGTCGATCGGGTCACCCACCTTTAAGGTTTGTATGTCAAATTTGGTCTCAAAATAATTGAATGAAATTTTTCTATTCAAATATACTTCTACAGTGCATATATCTACCTCGAATCAATGACGTCAGTACGATATTCATTGGTCGCGGCATTATATCGCGAGCGTTGATTGAAAGTGCTGACATACACACACGCGCATTTAAACCTGGCACTTAGATGCGTGCGAAAAATACTCGCCTGACCGTACTGACATCACTGACTCGAGCAAGATGAATACACTATAAATGTTGATTGCTCAAAGCTGGGGCTATGAGCATTCAAAAATGTTTGGGACACCCTGTACTAACCCCATGGCTGGTATTCTCAAAGGGAGTCTAACTTAGACCCAGGTTTAAACCAGGGTTAGTCCTACATGAGTGGACCTTTTTTTACTCTTTCAAATACTCTGAAGATGTGCTGTAACGGGTGAGAAAATTCCTCATAGATGGGCTGTTCCGGCCCATCCATGAGGAATTTTCTCGCCTGTCATTTCAAACTTTCTCAGTATGAAAGGAAAAATGGTCCACTCATGCAGGACTAACCCTGGTTTAAACCTGGGTCTAAAGTTAGACTCCCATTCAAAATATCAGACTGCTGATTGGTCACATGTAACATGTGATTTTTTTTAGCCAATCAGCAACATGGTAAGAATTGTGGTTAGGCCGAAGAGGAAGGGAGCTTAAATATAATCAAGGACAGAATTAGGCGACCAATTGCGCGTATGTCAAGGTTTTGTCAATCAGCGCGGCGCGGACTGTGATTGTTTTGAATGTGTAGTATGGCGGGACATGTTCGAACAAAATATGATTTAAAATGTCAAAAAATGTCCTATTTGAGTCGGGTTCTTGTTAACGGACACAATAATTCACGAAAGTAAACTTTCTGCTTTAATCAGCTTTAAATGTTCACAGATTCTTCAAGGCCGACATTTGTTCTGCACCGTCAAATTACGTCAGACGCGCAATTGGTCGCCTTATTCTGTCCCTGACCATAGTTGGAAACAGCATTTCATTTACTAATTGAAATGAATATGTACTTAGCCAATCAGAAATGCTGTACAAAAGGCAGGTAGTGCTAAGGCTGATATTCTGAAAGGTAGTCTAACTTTAGACCTGGGTTTAAACCAGGGTTAGTCCTACATGAGTGGACCTTTTTCCTTTCAATATACTGTGAAAGTTAAATGTAACGGGTGAGAAAATTCCTCATGGATGGGCTGCTACGGCCCCATCCATGAGGAATTTCCTCACCTGTTACAGCACATTTGTAGAGTATGTTGGAAGGAAAAAGGTCCACTTATGTAGGACTAACCCTGGCTTAAACCTGGGTCTAAAGTTAGACTCCCTTTCAGAATACCAGCCATTGGGAGGGAATAATAGGCTCATGGTCACATTGGATAGCTTACAAACTAGATTATGCTCATAAGTAAAATAATGCATAAGACAGATACAGAATTCTTCTCTGCAACAGGGTTACACATGACAAAGATTACATTTTACCCCACTGTGAAACATGTTCTTTATCTAATTCACCCAAAAACCCCCACCCCGAGTTTGTCTCAGATTCCAGTAGTAAAATAAATGTGTTATTATAGACACAATTTCAACAATACATGGCATGCAATGACAATCAACATTCCATAGAGTATATATGGGGATGTAATTCTCTTTAATTAAGATCTACAATCAGCACCTATACCCCCTACCACCCGTCTGAAATCAACTAGCCTCATGCAATTTGGGCTCAAATAAACAATCGCACCCCAAAACACAACCAAACTAAAATCTGCTCTGCCAATAGCACTTTGGTTGGAAAGACAAGGGCTGTTATCAAGGTCTCTAATTATTGTGTTGAGTTTCATTATAAGTTTATACAACATGGAAATCTAAATCAGACTAAAGTTAATTTTAAAAAGAACCAGTGGGATCTAACTTTTCCTACTGTTGAAGTCGACTTTTTAATGAGGTTTATTTCAGTGAAATGAATTTAGGGGAAGGAAAGAATTCTATCAACAATTAAAACACTGCAAAAAGGAGCACTTAAAGATGAAATCATTATTTTTCAGTAAAGAATTGAAGACTGCTGCACAATTTGAAATGTGCAATTCATGTTGGAAGGGGAATTTTGGTTCAAGCGTTTGGCACCAGTACGAGGGGTATCAAAGAAAAGTTTAGGGAAATCAGCCAGAAGATGGAGTTGCTATATCGATAATTTGTCAGTTGTAAAGATGCAATTGCTGGACCTTATGTACATTATGTGCAAAAATGGTTCTCTAAGTACAGAGAGTTAACAGAGGCGTGCCATTTCCTAAATCCCAAAATTTGAACGACGACCAGGTAAATTTTAGCATCTCATCCGGCGGAGCTCCACGGAATGTATTTTTTTTTACGCGATTTTAAGGTACAAGACTCCTTCTCTAAAATAAATGTACTTAAAACTGGAGTTTTTGATGATCTATTAAGGTTCACAATTTGTCTCAGAAATTGAAAAAAAAAAAAAATGTTAAAAAAAAAAATAAAATTACATTTGGGATTTTTTTTATTTATGCAAAAATACTGGAATCTGGAAATTTCCGGAAAAGTACTCTCTGTAAGTATGTTTACTCTTACAGGTGGTGTTTAAGGAAGTAAAGTAAGGCAATGGGGCTATGAAATCTGCAATATCCACCCCAATTCTCAAGATCTTGCTCCAAACAGTTGAAGACGCCACGCGGGGGCAGCCATTTGAATGACGGGTAAAGTCATCAATAGGTGGAAAAGTGGTTTTCAATGCAATCTACTTCTACAATGGCGGCCTGCAGTGTCAAGAACGGTGGGAGCAAAGTTGATATACATACGGTGGTGACTATGTAGATGACAGAAGAAGTCTAAGGACCTCCGAGATCTTGCCAATTTGTGAGGATCTCTATAATGGCGGTCGGACGGTGGATGGTCTTAAACATACGGAAAATGAATTCTGTCTCCTTCACATCTGGGTGATTCAAAACGGGGTTAATACTACTCTTCTCTTTCTTCTTAAACCAGCTAGTTTCCAACAAAATGCTAACTTTTCAGTCAAAAGGTTTTTGTTTTTTGGAATTTTTGTTGGCCTGTGCTTGAATGTGGTTATGTGGGAAATTTGCGGATGTGGAAATTGTTTGAGCTACAGGTCAATGGGCTCTAAATTATTACTCCAGTGTCACACAACACTCTCTATCCAAGGACAGAAGACAATAAAAGTTACCAAATGCATGTGACCCTGTTCTGACATTCTAAGGGTCAAGACTTTGCAGGAGAGAGGTCTTTCTGCTGATGAAAGTTGTAGCGATAGCAACTGAAAACCTTCCAGGTTTTCCATTTGATGCAATGCGATCAAAATCTCTATCATTATATTGTAATTTTTCTTGATGCTAGGTGGTAACATCCAGGGCGTATCAAGGCAATCATCCAAAACGGAGGAATTCCGAAGTTGTACTGGCCACAATGGTTGCTCTTGCATATGCTACTCCCAGGACCAAATTCTTGCAAAGCGCACTACAATTACTCGAATTTACATTTTGGCCAAAACTGGGCCAAAGTTAGTTCATAATTCCTGAAAAATTGGGTTGAAGATGCAAATTTATTCACTTGACCGGCTTTTCCAAGCTGGGGTGGAAATTATCCCCTCTCCAGAACACAGCCCTTTCATGGCAAAAGGACAAGTCAAGATAGGGCCTTTTTGCCTTGGGGGAAAAAGGGTCATCCTGGCAAAACAATGCAATTAGGGATATTTATTTGCTCCAAATTATGCCGGATAGGAGGGCCAACATATTTCATTCCGTCAACATGGAGAATGATAATTGCTGTCTATACATCCGTTTTGGGTGGTGATTAAAATCTTTACCAGACGCCCATGTGATTGCACTAGCCTCAAAATGGCCACTAGCCCTGATAAAAGGAATGTATTGGCATGAATCTTTTGGCACATATATAATGAATATCCCAGCTAACAATATGATGTATCAGATGGTTTTCAGTGTCACTTAAGTATTCCTTGCGAAGAAAACCACCATTTTCGTGCTTAATTTTGTAGAGGTGAGATTTAAGAAGCCGCCGTGTTTATTATTTGGTTATCATCTGCTACAAGCCGTAATTCGATATGATTCACTGATGTTACAAGGCTGTGCAGCCTGACTGAAGGCACTGATATATTTGCTGGCTTCTGATTCGGTATTGCATGCGGCCCTTGTAAAAATAGCACAGGGAATAAGATATCAGCTTCCATGATTCCTGAACAGTCGTGTAAGTTGTCAGAATAAATTCTGGAGTTTTTTTGCACAAGGAATACTCCAGTGACCATGAAAAACCAACTGTGTATGTCTATTTAGGAATATTTCAGTATATGTGCAGATAAATTCATGCTATAAATTCCTTTAAAGACAACTAGTTTGGCAAGATATATTATTTTAATGCAGTGGACACTATTCTTGATGATTCATGCTCATTATTTATTACTTACAACAGACTGTGATATATATCCAGATGGTTTCACAAGAAAAAAAAAAACCTTTATTTTGAGCCCTGATTTGTTTGTAGCAGTTGATTCACAAAGAAATCCATATGCGAGACATTGTAGTTAAAGGTTTACCCCTATTTCTAGTAATATTTTATTCACATTCCATTTTTATAAGTTCAATCTTATATCACAGAAAAAGACACATGAAAACATGGTTAAATTTAGGAAATGTTGCAACTCTTAAAGCCATTCTCAACAAACAGACACGTTTTGTTGCATGAGTATAAGCCACAGACAAAAACAATTATTTTTTTTCTGATTAACTTTCTTCCAGTTCACAGCATATTAAGATGGAACATTTTAGCAAGTGTACATACAAACAACAGGTATAGAAAAATCTCACAAAATGGCAAACATGTTCAAGACGTTTCTATAAAGCTGTATTTACTGCAAACCACGTCATTTGGAAGATTTGACACTGACTCAAATTGTTGGCTTTAAGGTGCATTATAAGATCTACACCACTCACTCATCCTATCCAAGTTAAAATGTTGGTATCACTGAAAACCTTTCATATAACATCTTGCATTCTCAGTATAAAATTTACAAAATCAAGAAACACTGGCTGTTCCACATGATTTACATACACCCACTTTGAAAGTCAACATTGGTATTGAATACACATTTCCCATATGGGGTGTTGAATTCATCTGGAATAGCCATGGAACAATCATGGCCATGTCATGACCAATGTGTGGTTGTCATATGCAGTGCATGTGACACCCATGATCATGTTCTACCCATGGCTATTCCAAATAAATTTAACACCCCCATAATGGAGTTATAAACCCCATTTCCAGTTGTACTGTCTATAGGGGTGTATGTAATACATCTAGAATACCCAATTCATTGTACATTACACATTACCTACTGATGAAGGAACCAGGGGTCCGTTCCCGAAACTCAGTCGTAAATCTATGTGCATACTATGTCATGCCTGAGTGGACCCATTTGTCCAAAGCACTGTGTAACTGGTATGAAAAGGTCTGTTATGTAGGACATACGCATGAGTTAGTATACACGTAGGGTTACGCACGAGTTTGGGGAACGGGCCCCGGTAGGTTCTGAAATATTCCAGAAAATTGGTCAGCAAGGTTTCTTATCTGTCTTTACTTTTATTAAAGTTGAATCTTGTACAATTTGTGACTACCAATATGCCTACCAATGGTGACCTTTGGGTCTGCATCAGACAATGCTGGCTCATATGGCCCAATATACATAGCATAGCTCATAGTGTTACACCAACGAATCTCATTTGTGGCATTTTTTAATTTATGGCGACGACGTTTCTAATTACACAGTGATTACACATTCTCCAAAATTCATTGAACAGCGAGCCAATGACAATGCTCCAACATTAGTACGCATGCCCAGTCAGATTCAAGATGGCGATAAATAAAAAATTCCACTTTAGCCGCCAACTCAAGCTGGAGCTCTTGGTTATTTTTTGTTCTGTTGATATTCTTCTAAATTTCTGTAAGATTAATTTCATGTGAAATGGTACTGCCGCCTCGCTCACCTACATGTTTGAAATTTCAGCAGCTGTCGAACTCATGATACACATGCGTACTTGAGTTGGTGTGATGTCATTACGTCACCTTACAAGGCATTGTGGGAAATGTGTAATCGGTCAATTGCCCAAAATGCACCTTCAAAAATCTGGCAATTCTATCATATGTACTTTGTCCAGCCAGAAGTAAAGAATGATGTCATAGCATTCGCGCAGTTATTGTGCATGCGTATCTTGCACGCCTACTTTGCACGCTCTCGATTACAACTGCGACTTACTGCGAAGCGCACATTTAACACTGCATGAAATCTATGACATCACTGCTCAGTTCAGGCTGGACGAAGTATACCTAATTTAGGGTGGGGGGACAGCAGACAAGACAGGAGGGGGGGGGGAAATGTGTACACACAAGTTCAACAAAGTATCTTTTACAAGGCTGCTTAGATATCGACTGAGAATGCTCATTTCATGTCCATTCCAAATAATCACTAATCTATCACTAGACATGTTTGTATAAAATTGTACACTTTAGATGTACACATTTAAACACATTTTTACAGAATGCTGATATAGATATCACAGCAAGTGTACAGTTTGAGTTAGTAATACTTAAATTGCCTGATTTGAATTTCCATTGTCCGGTATTGGTACATTCTTTGCAGTCTAAATGCTACAATAGTAGACATTTTCACAATTAAGAAGATTTGTGGTAAAGAGCGAGCAATTCACTTGTTTTCATGGCACTTGGTAAAATTTGTTTATATTACTGACTTAAAGGGTCACGATGCGATCGCTAATAGCCTTGACCCCAGAACCCCAGCTTTGACCGGAAGTGGTCAAAATTTTGGTATCTGATGAAAGCTACTATTTTTCTCATTTACCTTGTGAAGTCTTAGGGGTAAAGGATGTTTGGTTTGGATGTTATGAGTGAAAATGTGCCCTATTTTGGTTGACCAATAATAATTTTACACAGTACTCTATGGGGATTACAAATCACGTTTTTAGCTCTCACATCAAAACGGGTTGAAATATCAGTGCAAAACTTTACAGATGGCGTTTTGGGGTGAAGACATTCCATCAAGATGAAAACATAAATTGGGTCATCCCCCTTTAAAGTTCTTGTCTGTGCACATGTGTGTATCATTTACCAGTAGTTTTGCTGTCTCCATCCAAAGAAATGGCTGAGAAAGGTGTCTAACCAACTATCCTACATCTAGGTTTTGAAGTCTACTACTGTACCAAACAAACTTGCACTAAAAATAATTCCCAATTATCATTACCTGTGCTCGGGATGTGCCTGTCATAGCCAGGCCTAAAATATAATTCCACAATGGCTATTTAGGGATTCAAACATGTTACAGAGTGGTTCATAACGAATCAACAACTCTGCATCCGATGCGTTCGCGTATTTTTATCCCGCTCGGGGTTTAGCCGCCCCCTCACGGGATAAAAATATGCCGTGTACAAATATATCGTGTACAGAGGAAATGTTCACAGTTCACAGAAATCTTTCCTTGTTAAAATATTTCAGCAAAATCTAAACCAAAGCGATAGTTTTGGCAAGTTTGTTGCTTTGCAGTTTGCACTTGGTGTCCTAGCGCGTACTCAGAGTTCCAAACGTGACGAGCAGTGCATCAACTTAAGTGTACCACGTAAACGCACTTCCGTGAACACTGCGCCGGGCGTAACAACTACTTGCATATCAACTGTGGTGATAACGATCACACGTTACGCTACTGTACAGAAGATTAACCCCCGGTGAGTTGTTGAAATAAGGAATCAAATAATGTGCTGCTGCTTTCTGACTACCACAGTAACGTTAACGTGGAAAAGTCTACTATTACCAGCATAGTCTCACGCCCAAGTATGATTACCTGATTCCACATACCCTATGTATCAGAAATTAATCGCCCACATGTCTGGATGTCATAGCTCATACCCAGAGGGCAAAAGGATCACTCCCACAGTACAGCTGTTAGGGAGTCACTAACTGGCACCTGTTAACACTGAGAGTACACATTGCATGGCTATAAGTAGTATCAAAATTTCCTTGTATGAAGTTGCGAAATTCATTCAACGTTGTGAGCAAGATTTACAAATAGTTGTGTTTTCTGAGTTCATTAAAATATTCCACTCGCCTCGTATGCCTCTGTAATGTGAAGCATTTAGGGAGCTGTCATTATTTATGCCATTGGGAGAATGGCAGATTTGAGGGAATCTTAAAAAAATTGTGACTGAAGAAACAGGAACCATTTTCATCATGAGAGAATGCATTCTGAATTTTAAATTGAAATTTCTTAAAAGGAGAAATTTTTTTTGAATGGAAGCGAAGGGAATGCAAAATACTTTTGCCGAAAGAGTTTAATTCCTTCATGCCCCCGGCGTAAATAGTGACCGCTCCCTTAATACTGACAGTCTGACATATCTAAAACATGTAGTTGTGTCACCCTTGAACTTCAGAGTTTAGAGCATAATTCTGATAGAAGTCCCAAATCCATTCACATTTGAATTGTCACGGTCAAATACAAAACAGTGTAAGCGTAATCTGACTGTAATCCAATTATTTGTGTCACCATACAGTATTATTGAATGGACTGTTTAGTCTACACTTTTCCAAGACTGACAAGGCAGAATAGGGCTCAGTGGATTGTAGTCTTCTAAGGAGACTACCTGCATCCCAATTCCATTAAAAATTCTTATGCACTGCTTCTTGCATCAAAATGTCCTCCTAAGTCTGCAAAAATCGTGCTGTGTAGGTTAACAAACAATTTCCCATATTTAGCAGCTGTGCCTGGACTTAATAGTTATTACTTTTGAAATTTGGTTGACAACAAGATACCATTTTGCTAATATTAGTCTCATTCCCCATTCCATATAGTTTGGGTCCCTACCTCATGAAACAACCAGTCTGGTACCTTGGTGTATAACCATAATGCTGAGCAGCTAAAGGCCATTCTTATAGAATCTGCACAGTGCACTGTGATGTCACTTCATAATTCCAGAAGGACACAAAGATCATTCCTTATTTATTGTCACAACCTATGCTACGTTCTCATTAAAAAAACCAAGAAACTTATAGCAACAAGCTTACAAACATGTTAGGCTAAACTCTTTCTAGAAAAATAACTTTTATGATGTCGTCATAGACTGGCCAAATCAAACCTGCTTTGTGACTAATCACAAGCCCAAACCAGATGACATGTAAGATCATACATGACAGGGCCATGTATCATGTGATGTTCAAACATCCCTATCTACATGGACCAACAAAACTGGGAATAAGCATGGCACTAAAGGGCTAAAAATAGCCAAATTTTTCTGTTACCATTGTTTCTGAGGGGGCAAAATTGCTGCTATCTGTGACACCCACCCAAAATCACTCAAAATGGCAAAACCAAAACAAAACAAAAACAAAAAAACAAACACAAAAAAAAAAAAAACAATGGTGAGTAAGCACTGTATTGGGCAACACGACTTGCCTAAGAGGCACTTTTTATCTGCAAAAATCTTCTACTAGTTAGAGAATAAAAGCATAAGGATTTGTTGTTTTGCCTATCTAAATCGTGTCATATGGATGGGTAGTCAATTTTTTGAGTAGTGGATGCCGGCCCAGCCACACGCTTAAAAATATTGATCTGTCCCATCCAATATGACCGATATTAGTAGGCAAAACAACAAAAAAAATCCTATCTTTTATTCTCATTCTTATTTAGTTTTTGTTGTTTTAAACACGGATTTTTTTCAATATTTTTCTCATTATTTTAGTTAAAAGGCTAAAATCCTCCGCTTCATAAATGAACACCCATACTAGCTGTGTGCCCTGCGTACTTTAATAACATGCGCGCGTAACACTTGCGCGACACGCCTATCTAATTTCATCTCATATTAAGATAGGCAACAACCAATGATATTGCGTGTTTCCGTACTAACCCCGCCACTGAATAAGATAGAGCATACTGTTTAATTTGTGGGAGTATTATTATTATTTGTATTCAATCACCGAAGCTTGTTGTAGACAATCAGTGGTATTAGGAGAGTCCCAGTTGGTCAATTGGCAAAACATGACGTAATGTGAATGTGGTTCAAAGATTTAATGTGCTTAATTAGCAACCCTGTGGCACTACCAACTGCCTGTCATAGAATATTCATCCTTCCTGGAAGATGACATGATCATGTTCCACCAATGACCCTGAGTGATTAATAGGTTACCTTTGAAGTTGGCAATGCATTTTTATGCTATTCTAATTCAACAGGCACTGGAAATTCTGTGTAATCCTGCTACAAGACTTTTTTTAGCTTTTGATCATGGTTTGGCAACCAAGGGTGTTTTGAACCAATCCCATATCCCATTGGCCACTGCCTATATTGTACTTTAGGAACAGCAAACTATTGGTACTTAGGATAAAAAGTGTTCAAGAAGTTAACGAACCACAAGACATTTCATATGCTAAAAATTACACAAGTACTAATGCTTTGTGGGCTAAAATGAGGTAAAAGTCGGGTTTTTTATGTGTAAAGAATTGATTTTTGTGGGATCCATATGACCGTATTGAGGTGAATTTCCCAAAACTGGTGCATTGTGGGATTGACCAATACCCCTCCTGCTTTGCAACAAGGGGGGGGCGACCTGGTAACGATACACATTGTAGCAGCCATAACAAGCCAGGAATACAAATTGTTAGGATCATCCTCATTTATTTTGTCTGAAACTTGAACTAATATTCAGTCTTTTAATTGCATTTTTTGTGGTTTGTTTTCTGGTAATCCGTAGAGAAAAGTTTGATTTATAATTTTACCATGTAAGATATACTAATGACCATTTTTTTACTATACAACCACCATAAAATTCCAGCATTTTTATTGTGCCATTTTATATTATAAATCCACCGCTAATCAATACGACCCTTAAAAAAATTATTACAATGAATGTCTATTCCTTATCTGAAAACGTGAACATGCATTTTTGTTTCTTTTGGTATTAAAGTGTTGGTCAGGTTGATGAATAGATTCATCTTTGGGTCTGGAAGGAAAATGTAATTACCTTCCCTGAGTATACACAGAAATTTCAATCATATTTTCTTTGACTTCCAAATAATGAGTGATTCCATCCCATAATATGGTTGGAATAACCTTTCAGATTTAAGATTCTTCACTGCAATTATTACCATGATTCTTGGGCTCAATTTATCCATTTTCTCCAAGCCCTGTTCTTTTCCTTTCACGTTCTTTTCGCTAAAGGGGGGGGTGGAGGTTACATATGCCAATTATGGTCATCATGACCTAATCATGTTCTATCTATGTGACATCGTGGGTGTTATAATGATTTACAGGTGAAATAGTATTTGATTTTTTTGATATCTCCCCATAGCCTCTGTCTATTGTACAAACCTAGTACATTTATTTGGTATTAGTTTACAATGTATATAATTACATATTACCTGACAAAAGCATAGTTTATGAAGCCATATACATTCAGTGTTTAATATAGATTTCTTTTTCACATCATCACACATTTTGACATTTATACAAAGACAGCCCTAATTACCCGACAACAACAAAAACAAGGTGGGGTAGACTAATAATGTATTTTTCCTGATTGGAGTGTGATATCACATGACTGAATTCCAAGCCACCTGATGGATTATAAGAAATCACATACTTAAGGTCAATGACTTGATTGGATGACTGTAAGGAGTGCATGTGGGTACAGTCGCAGGTATCACTTTATTTATTAATATGGTGGGAGATCATGTGATTAATTCAGTGATTGTTTATTGGATGATGTGAGACCATGTGACGTGTGTCATTGATTTGATTGGATGACTAGTCTGGCTGAATGAAATGGATACCATTCCCATCTTCCAATAAATTGTTATTTTAATCAATAGAAAGTCACATTATATAACATCACCATTTGAAAATTACTTCTACAATGATCTGTATGCATCCCTGAATTGTTGTTGACAGATGAAAACTTAAAATACATTTTCCTTCTTACCCTGTTAATCATCATTTTTTAAATAATTGCAATACAACATGGCACCACATATCACCTGAATCTGGCAGTGCTTTACAATTCATCATATAATCAGAGTAAAATACATAACCCCTTCACTGTTGGCTGTGTCGAAATATCGGGCACTCTACGCGTCTGTTCGAAACCCCTATGTAATTCCGTTACGCATTTCCATGGCACTGCTTTCCAGGGGCACAGCACATTTTCAAAATCGCACGGAATCAAACAAAGTATAGTACCTCACTGCAACCTTCACTGATTAACAGTGAAGAAAGGTCCACCAGAACTATGTCATTTACGATGTCTTTCAAGGACGCTACGTTAAATTTCTTGACCTAAAAAATTCACATGGTCATTGGGGTAATGAAGCACCTGCAGTGATATTTAAAAAGTAGATAAAAAATGAGGCTTAGTTTGTACATTGCACTGCTTGCCTTTGGTAATGAAGTTCAGGGTTAGCACGATATGTTACGATTAGGGGCAAATATATATGATTAATAGGCTCCAACGAACCACTCGGAAGCATTTACACATTCATCATCAAGAATTCCATTCTATTTCCCACTCTAAGCACTAGCCAAAATTATATGAGATATGAACCTTTAGGACACAAACAAAAAAGTTAAACCAACAGTGATTTGGCATTTTGGGAATATATTTTAATTTTTTTATGTTTGCTGTAAAAATCAGCAATTTTTAGGGAAAAAGAAGACTTTCTTATAGCAAACAAAACAAAAATGATTTTTTTTAAAGATTTTGGTCATTTCTTAGAGTCATCTGCCAAATAAAATGGCTGATCAACCCTACTTGAAAGGTCCATCTGCCTGCAAAACAGAGGTTGGTTTTTCTGTCTCCTTATCACTTGCTTTTCTACAAGGGACCCGTCTCACAGATGTAACATAAAATGATTACTAGTACTTCACCACCAGCTGAGAAGCCAATGAGGTCAAATTCTGGGTAAGAAATTGTCCTTGAGTGGAGGGGTTTAATCTCATTTTTTTAAATGCCAAGAATGCTACCCTTATATTAAAAAAAAAATACCAGAAATTGCAGCTTTAAAGATAATGCAGTCCATTCCACATGGATACTACCCACCATTTCTCACAAATTTGTGAGACTGATTGATTGCATGCTTGACAAGAGTGGTTCCCCCGGGTATAATAGGACACAAAATGAACATTAATAATCTTCCTAATAATATTTAATTTCATATCATTTCTAAGGTTTACTGTTTGATTTGTATAAACGCTGAATGAAACTTGGAGATGTTACATAAACCAATGACAAAACAAAATTTACATTTGCCCACTTTAATTTACTACATCACTTATCACATATTCAAGATGTGTAAAAACCTCAAAGTCAGGCAAGTTAAAATCATTGTTGCTTACCATGTCCTTGCTATATTATTACAAAACTTTGGTGTACTTTTTTGAAAAAGGACACATTTTTGGCTCTTTTGTTTAAATTATGCAGAGATTTTGGTGAAAATAGCAGGCTGGGGGATTAAAAAGTATTTTTTTTCTTCAGGAGCACTGTTTTAGAATGATCCTGAGCACTGCTACAGGAAATGAATGAAAATCTTAAGGAAATACTATAAAATTGTACAGAACTCAATAAGATATTTAAGTGTGGATTTTTGGCACCTGAGGAAGAAATTTAAGTTCGTTGAACCCTGTCATCTTTTTTTCACTTTTTTTTCTTCAAAATTTATTTTTCAACAATGTTGCATTTTCATGACCATATTTGGAATCAGCATGAGAAATGCATTTAAATGAGTCCAAACAAGCCTAGTCTTAGGTCAGTGGTTTTGGAGATGGCTCCTGCGGTCATTTGGGAAGCCATCTTAAAAACAACTAACTTAGATGTTGTAACCAATCTACCAAAGATGAACAGGTTAACGGACATACAACTGACCTTCACAACAATGGATCAAAACAAGCAAGATTTATGTTATAACCCATTTTTTTTCAATTCTGGGAAATGAACGACCAAAACGCCATGTTTTTGTGCATATTCTTACTGCTGGAGCATGTGTCCCTATACAATAACAGTACAGACAACACGATTGGCCCGTATTGAAAATACTGGTGTGTACTTGAATGCGTGAACACTTGTATCAAGCTCTCTGTGCATACGACATGTACCCAAATTAAAGAATAAGATTTTAACAAAGGAGAGGGAGAACTCAACTGAAATGAATAGTAGAGTATGGAATAATGCACTTTTTTGAGTTAGTTTAAGGACTTGATGAAATTGATTTAACTTCTAAAGGTTCATTTAGAAATTTATCATCTTATGGGGAAAAGACTCCAATTGTTTAATCTTACATCTTTAAGGTTAGTTAAGGTTAATGCATCTTATTTTCAGCTTGGGTAGAATTTAATCATAAAAAACACAACTTACAAACCATGGGAACAATACACTTAACATCAACACTCCTGTGTAAAGAACAAGATAAAGAGTCCGATCCTAAAATAGCTAATAAAACACGCAGGAACAAAAATTCCCGTCACGCTAAGACACGTTAAAAAGAATTTCAGTAAACATAGACATACACAAGTTAAGGCCAGCATTTTTTTTAACGTAACAAAACTAAACGTACAAAAAATACACACGGTCATTTCTGTAAAATCGCGCAATTAAAAGGCTAATGCCACAACAGTTACCATGGTTATTGTCAAATTGTAATTGATGTCGTCGTCGTATTATCTGATTGCATTCCTATACATTGAAGTCGACATTAAAAAGGGATAAAATTGGGTGGAAATTTGACGGGAAGCCAGTTCTCTGTGTGCCGTGCCATGTGATCCCATCCCAGCAGCTTGTACACCTAAAAATAGAAAGAAGATATTATCAAATATGAATGAAAAAGACAAACACATTGGAAGTACACTTGTAAATAATTTGAGGAGGTGGCAGCAGTATTAGCATTTAATGACACACCAACACTCTTGTGTTATATAGCATCGTGAAGATACTTATTTCAAATTTCAGACTATACATCGTTATGCACTTTTTATATCATATGTGATGCGATCTGGGAAAACCCGCCACATGGTGGGACATTTATATTTTGAGTTTTTACTATCACTGCAGAGTTTGAAATATTAAGTTTCCAAAACTGTTTACTTCTTTCTTCTTTGATACACACATCAAAAGTTACGCCTTATACAATCTGACAAAAAATAAAGTACAATATAACAGATTTTAAGCTATTTTCTTTATTTTTTCAACTGTCCTGTGCGACATGTGGCGGGTTTTCCCAGATCACATCACATATATGCGTTAGGGAAGAAAGACCAGTTTTAGAAATAGAAGGAAACTGAAGTACCCGAATAAAACCTGCAAGGCCAGGCATGAAACTTAACACACATGAAATTACAGGTTGAACTGAGGTTCGAAACTGGGACAACAATGGTGCGACGCACTGTAAGACCCGCTGTGCCAACCCGGCCCCAATGTAAATCACTAGAGAATGGACGTTTTTTTTTAGGAAGGAGTGGATGCATAGCTAGAACTATGGTTCTAGTGAAACAATTTCCCAGTAGGTACAAAAAGTCCCAATAGCAGGCATAAATGTCCTGGTTGCAGGGTATACAGGTACAAAAGGGGCTGATTTAGCATGAATAATGTATCCATGGCCAGAAAAAATTAAAATATTACATGTATATACTTGGCTCTGCCTCATTGTTATGTTTTGAAAATTTTCCAACCTAGATATAATATTAAAGTATTAAAGGATAATACTACATCATCCTTTTTGTTAAATAGGAAGATATACAGATATACAGACTGTTAACAATGTGCAGGTCCATTGGCATGTTTATTTTATTCCCAAAATTTGTGTTTTAAACTACTTAATGAAATAATTACACTCCTTCATTTAGTTTGTGATCAGAGTTGGTTCTTACCTCTAAACATTTGCGGTCTTGATCTTTGCTGGACCTAGATTCATCGTAGAGTTTAAGCATTGATTTGAGCCGGCGGCCATGTTGACAGTGTACCTGGGCATGTTTGATGGTAAATGGAAGAACCTACATACAAGGAGAAGCAAATAGAAATAGTTCATATCCTGTTAGTAAGAGGAACTATTCCATGATTTTCTAAACTGTACAACTATTCCTTTGATTTACAGACTGGGAGAGTGTATGATAGTCTGTTTGACCCCATGGAAATTGCTGCTTTTATTTTTAGAATGATTTTAAGCAGTGGCAACACAATTTTGACAACTGATATAAGAAGGGACATGCAAGAGCTATCACTCCTGTAAAAATCAGAAAATTCCAATGCGGGAATCTTGCCATATAGGCCTACAAAGATCACTTGTATGTCATAGCACCCTCTATATACCCATTCTCCAGAGATCTGATACCAAAATCTCAATTTTGATGGAGTAAAGTGGGAGACAAAGTTTTCAATCAGGTCACCCACCTTTAAACTGCGACCAAGAAATTGTAACCAAGTTTAGTTACAATGGCTGGTATTCTGAAAGTGAGTCTAACTTAAACCCGTGTTTAAACCAGGGTTAGTCCTATATGAGTGGACCTTTTTTCCTTTGAAAATACTGTGAAAGTTTAATGTAACAGATGAGAAAATTACTCATGCATGGGCCGTTTCGGACCATCCATGAGGAATTTTCTCACCCATTACAGCACATTTTTAGAGCATGTTTAAATGAAAAAAGGTCCACTCTTGTAGGACTAACCCTGGTTTAAACCCAAGTCTAAAGTTAGACTCACTTTCAGAATACCAGCCAATAAGTTTAACACCAAAAAAAATTATCATTAACTGTATAATTACAATGGACATCACACATTTGAAAAAGTAATCTCTGTATGTCTTGTTATAATAACAGATACAACTGATTAAGGTACCCTCCCCTTTTCCAGGTAAGAGGTACCCTAACCCTATCACTACCAAGACTCACTAAAACTCAATGAGCCGAGGCTAGAAAATGCAAAAAGATGCGATGACGCCATCGTACCAATACTCATATGGGAATGAAATCGCTGGCCAGGCCAGTGACTCCCTCGTGGCTTGCCATCCCTGCTCGTGGAAATGGTGCGTCAGAGGCCCCAGATTCGAATCCCACCATGGATGTCCAATCTTCTTTAGCTTCTATCCCATTACCCCTTCCCTTCCTCTCGGGAGATAGGCTAGGCTAGAAATCAAAATACTGTTGTGCTAATTAGAATTATTTTTCATTCAAATAATCTCACCTTCTTATCTTCTTATCCACCCATTTCTGTAAATCAAGAACACCTCATCCACTGCTGTAATACGAGACTAGTCTCCTCATCAGATGACGACGACAGCTCCTTGTCTGCTTTGCTCTCAGGCTTAGATGCGGTCCAGCGAGGGCGCATTCCCTTTACAACACTCGTGTTAATAAGGTAACATCCGCCTTGTGCTTATCCACTCCTGAGGGTGCTAAAATAATAATAAGGATGTCTAAGTTAGGCAAAAAAAATTGTTGTGTGTTGCCCTCCCCAGCTTAAAATCAGGAAGGTCAGTCGGTGTTTTTTTTGTACCTTTTTTTTTAAAACTCATTTCTCCAGAAAGTGATTGCTATTCATGTATAATCCAGCTAAATACACTGGTGTGTTGCTGTGTCGTCTCCTCATCTGGTTCAGTTACATGAAAATGGACATGCCGCAGTACACTAATTGGCTCAGATGCGCACACCGATCGCCACGGTCCATTCGGACCGATGGCGATTTGTACGGTGTGTAGTTGCAAGCTGCCGTACTAAGGCCAATTGTATTTTCCTTTGTGTTTCACACACATTTTGATATTGCCACACACTTTCATTTCCTCATGTTCCTAATTCCCCTTGTCATTTCCAAGAATAGTGAGTGTTTTGCCCATGCAAGGAGTTAAACCCGTGCTACTCTCTGTGATTTTCCGTTTGGTTGGCTTTGTTACACATTTATCAACCAACTATTTTTTTTTTGTGGCCTTATTATCATTCCATAATTGTGGTGTCCAGACCCTTGGTTTTCATACAGGCAGACGAGATGTAACCAACTCTTCTGGAGTTGGTTAGGTATGCTGTAGGAGTGTGTTTTACTATAGCACCTTACACTGTGATTAGAAATTGAGGCATACACTAAATCACACCACTAAAAGGTATTTGAGGAGAGCTATTGAATGCAATCACACTAGCACGCCTCAAAACCAAGGGCCTGGGTGTCATAAAATCTAGCTTAGAGTTTGCCTAGCAATTTATTATTTTCAATTTCCATTTTGTTCACTTTGTGTACTCTTTCAACATTCTATATTCATTGTGTTCTGTAACATATACAACCAGCTTTCCATGGATTTTTCTTCTTAGCCATCAAAGTGGATACAAAGGGCAACATATATATTGAAACATGAACAAAACAAAACACACACCTGTAAAAGGACTCAAACTATGAAAATTCAGTTGCTAGATCGGGATATTTTGTGCTCAAATTTAGCAATATCACTAGAGAGGGTATGATGCAGTGGCATAACCAGTGTGAGGGGGTTCCCCCTGCTTAGGACCCTTGCCCCCACCCCACCCCCACCCGCCAGCCAAATAATCTGACCATTTGTACAGTGTCTATGGAGAAGGACTCAAACTCACCTAGACCAGGAGTACACCAAGGGTGAGTAAAAGGACCTTAGACTTTATAATGGGTTTAAAAGACCTGGCCAAAGTTGTTTTGGAGAAGCCAGAGCCGCTAACCCGCGCAATAAAACCCAAGCCTAAGATAGGCGAGAGGAAGAGCTCCGAAGGAGAACTGAATTGCGACGTTGGCCCTGGACAAAGGGCCGAAGCACCCCCCGCGGCAAAAGTCTGAGACAAGGCCTCACAAGCCTTGTGAACACTGAGGCTCCGGAGGTAACATAGAGCGCAAGGCGGACCCCGCAAAGACGGCTTGGCAAAGTAGCCTAACCCCAAAAAACGGAGGAGCGGCCCCCTTGAGATGGGGTCTCGATCAGAACAACCACAGAAGAACCCCACTGATATAGGCCTGGGTGATATAATGTGGAGACTGATGAAGGCTCAGGCCCAGCCCCGTTGAGGGAGAGATAAGTCCGACCCTGACCCGGAGGAAGAAGTTACAAGGAGAAGGAAATCTTCGAGCTAATCCAGCCGGGAAAGGGACCGAAAGAGTAATAAATTCGAGGCTAGAGCGACGACAACAACCCAAAGGACGTTGGTGCTTCGCCAAGACTCTCCAGATAGAACTCAGACTCCCAAGAGGGAATGCTTTCGGGTCAGAAAACGGATACCTTCAGGAGTGGTCAATGTAACGAACCAACGTCACCGAAGTACGAACCAAACAACCTTAGGCTGTGGGTATGCTGATCTAGTCACGAAAAAATCCAGACAAACGGACTTCGGAGACAGCCAACAAAGCCTCAATAGCAAAAGTCCACCGCAGACTGTCACAGCCATGAGATGGAGGGAGCTATCATGCCTCGACTCGGAGGTATAACAGAACCACCGAGGAAAGAACAGACAGACCATCCCAAATACCGGGGCCGCGGGCACCAGAACCGGGCAACCGAATATCAGTCAAAGGGCTATATGTAAAGGCGACCCTAGCCGAGAGCTCACTAACCGCTCGGGGAAGCCCGAGCCAGAGCCTAACCAGTGGCGACTGCACGCAGAGAGCAGGTGACAAACTCGTAGAAGGACAGAATGATCATAACATGAGGAACTTCTGGGCCGAACGACAAATCGTATCGAGGAGGCAAACAAGTAACCGCGTAGCCGAATCCGGCTACGGGCATAAGGATGGCTAAACCGAGAAGAGGTCTGGGACAGCGATGCGGCTTTCGACCATTCTGCCCGAGTAGAAGAAAGTGAAGAGCGCCACCGGAGAGGTGCTACCCGAACGGGCGAGATACCGATTAAGGATCACAACTCAAATCCTCGAGAAAGGAGTACCAACTCGTCCACCAAACTCGAGACGTCAGACATGGAGAATGACTCACAGCGGGAGTTTACGCCCCAGAGACTTCCCACCTGGGGAATCGCGAGCTCCAACCGACTTTAAAGTTCAGGTCACAGACTTTGACTGGCCTAGGATATAGGATAAAAATCCAGTCGGAAGTGGGCAGACCACCATGTCAAGGGCTCCCATGTCGTAAAGAACAGTAGCCAGATCAAACCTACGGCCCCCAGGGACCCCCGATTGTACTAAGGTAAAAGCAACAAGATCCCGTCCGACAAGGCACGGCGGGAAGACAAGACCAAGTCAACTGCCACTAACAACTGAGAAAGCCACCTGTGAAGGCGATTTTTCGGAGAACCCACCAAACTAGGGAATACCCCGTCGCGGGGCTTCCCACTATGCAGCACATTTTAAACCGAGGCTGGCAAAGAAAAACCCGCAAGGGAAGAGATCGAAAAACGGAAGCCTGAAAACCGCTGAGGGAGTGTGGAACCCCCTAATAAGACGCCCGCCGAATCGGGAGCACACCCGGGCCTGAAGCCCGGAACCGCGCTAGGCCCGACGATCCCTCAACGCTAGGCCCGTACGAGCCCCAAGCTTCCCGGAGACATCCCCCAACGTAGGTCCGGAACAAGGCCCGACTCTAAGAATAAGGCCCGGAGACCAAAGTAATGTGCGAGAACTGTCAAAGCCAGCCCTTAACTCCCGAACAAACGGGAGAAGGGATCCACACATTCAAGACAAAAAAACCAACCCACGTGGGCAGTTTCCATGCAAAAGCCAAGACCTCAGGGCGAGCCCCAGGGGCGAGAGTACGGCCTTGGGAGTCACAGTTAGGTTAGACAACATAGCCAAACCACCAGTCACGCAGGACAAACAATGCCCAGAAGGGGGCGAGGTGGCATCCACCTGGGTGGGGCGCCAAGCCCCAATAGGGAACCCGATCCTCAGCATCAACCACTGAATAACCAAGCCCGAGACCGGCAGAGCAGGCTAGGCCCCTAGGGCATCAGCCGGCATGTAGGCCGCGGTCTCGCGCACCCGCACAAGATTGAGACGATGGGAAGGGAGAACAGCCAAGGCGCGATGGTCAGGTTCCCCGTACGGGTTTTAAGGCCAAGGGAGAAGGACATAAAGCCCCTACCCCAGGCCTAGGCCGGCCCATTGAAGTCCCCGGCCTGGAGGGGCCACGCCAAACCGCCATAGGCACGGCCTCATAAACCCAGAATGGGCCAAGGTAAGCAGCAGGGCATCAGCCCATGCAGGCTAGGCCGACCAGGTTCCAGCCAGCTGCGAGGAAAGAACCAGGGGGCCGCTACCCCGAATGGAGATAAAGGTCAGAGTCAGTAGCAAAGGCTAGGCGATGAAGCCCCAAGGCCTAGGCAAAGGCGAAAGTCAAAGACCGCCAGGCTAACGGCCACGACCTCCCAAGGATTCGGGGCTAAAGACCCAAAGACCAGATCACCCCAAGCTGGATACATGGTCTAGACGCCAAGGGGAACAGAGACTAACGCCATACGGCAACTGTCACTAGGCCCGCCTCGGAAGCGGCGCTAGTCCCCGCTGATCCCCAGGAAGGGAGCAGCAAAGCGAAGCTGCATCCAGCCTGAGTCCAATTTCCCCAAGGGAGACAGCAGACCAGACTAGGTAGCAGTAATCCTAACCCAGAGCCTAAGAGCAAGGACAGCCAAGGCCTAAATGGCCCAGCGCCTAACTGGCATAGACCAGAGGCCTCAAGTCCCCGATGGTGCACACTGAACGTCCCTGGACTGCACCACGAAGGATCTAGGTGAAGGCCTGGTGAAGCCATTCAGCACGAGCCAGATTGACAACGCGGCGTCCGATCTTAGCAGGCTAGCCATGGGGGAGCAGTGAGCATAAACGACACCACGCGTCGCCCCGTAACGGGGCACCGAGGAAACCGGCAGCTCAGGCTGAACGAATCAAGCCCGAGACAGTAACCACGGCATCGCGGTCGCAGAGTCCGAGAACCCCTAAACCACGAGCGCGGGTGTCGGTACTGGCGATTGATCGGCCCGAGAGAACCCGTGCGTCACCATAGCCAACACACTGCTACCGGACGGACTGCAGCCGCCCCCAATCCCACAGGGAGAGAGCGGAGCAGACCACGCTAGCCTGCCCCGATAAAGCAACGAGCTAAATCAGTCTATCCAGCGTCGGCCCGCGTGCTAGCCAGGCTCCCCCCTAGGGAGCGCCACTAGCACGCTATGAGCAACCGAATGGCTGTCTTAACCGAATGTCTGCATGCGCCAAAATTCCCCAAGGGAAAAGGCAGAGAGACTGCGCTCGCCCGCCCGGAGAAGCCCCTAGTTCTAACCAGGCGAGCCATCGGGCCGTAGCGCGGTGACTGGCGGAACTCCTCGAGAGCGAAACGCCCCTACTACACTCCTGAAGTAGCCGAAGCTACAACATCTTTTAGGTGCTCCCAAAGCCGGCGGGGCCGCCTTGGAAGAACCGCAGACCGTAGCCCGAACACCACCCCCCTTTTTTTTCCCTTACGAAAATAAACCGTAAAACTTTGTTCATGGCGAACATTGAAACAGAAAGGCCACCGCAAGAACAAGCACCAAACGGAGCGACAGCGGAGCAGACCGTAATGAACCACGGAAAAAGTGGTCGGCGGGGCGGCAAGCGCCGCTGAAAAAGTGGGGTGAAGCGATCCAGATGGGCGCGGATGCCGAACGAAAACGATCGATGAAAACAAAAGGCGAGCCGCGGTAAGAACCCGGCCCTCCAACGCGGAGACAGATAGCACCAGTCGCGGTAACAAAGTCACACATTCCGGTAACAGAATTTTCCACAGTCAGTTTTCACATATTTAATTAAAATACAACAAGCATAAGAATAATAATAGACCAACTCACTCCAAAAGACTGTTTTATTGATAGTATTATGGCAAATACAAGAAACAGGAAACAGGCTCACAAAAGCAGGCATCAAAGCACTCAACACGTGCGGCAATGGCTGCCTTTTGTACCTTCTTTTCCCTCTACACAGATCACATGATCGCAATGGCGGCAAAAAAAGGATACACAATACAAGCTCTCCGACGGGCGTTAAAGTCGCCGTTTATTCCGTGCAAATAGAGCGTTATAACTCTCCAGTAGATAATCCGTAATCTATCCAAGATAGTTTGTTATGTATTGAGTATTTCCGTATGAGACACACTGTCATCACAAAATCTCAGTTAAATTTTGGCTGCTTAATACAGAGCTTGCGGTACACGCTCCGTTTGGTAAGGCGGCCCAAACGGAATTGAGGAAGAGTAATGGCCGACAGTGTGTGACCGGGTCACTGGTTGAGCCATTTTCCTCTTTTTTAGGGTGCTAAAAAGGTATTTTGGGGCTCCACTTCTTCAAAGGAAATGCATAGATTTCAGTCCACATTGGTGTAAAGGAAATCCGCTCATTGTAATGATTTGCTTATTTCAACAGCAAAGTAAGCTTCTTTGATTACGCGAATTGCTTGTTTTTTGATTAAGCGATTCAGTAGTGTGCACGCATATTTACCTACTTGAACTGTGTACTGGTTGCCATCTCACTGCCAAATTTCTGGCAAATTGTATTAAAACGTCTTAAACGATTAGTAAGCAAATCTTGCCGCACTAAAAGTCATTTTTGAGCTTCATTATTTTCTGCTAATGTATATATGATTGTATCGTAATTTTACAGTGTAGGCACAAACTGTCTTCCACAACCCGAAACAAAAAATCGTGTCAAAATAGCAACAATTGCTGTATGTACATGGTTTTAGTTAAAGGTTGCAACCAAGATTTCAAATAACAGGTGTCCAAAAAAATGGGAAAATTCTGATTTTTGGCATGTTGTACAGCTTTCTATCAAAAATTTCCCATTTGTAAGTATTAAGCTTAGAACTGTTTCTTTTGATATCAACAATTATGAAATTTCTAATTTTTTATAGGAGCAAATACAAAATTCGCCCTATGTTTTATTGCAAATATAAGCATATCAAATCACCTTTTGTTTTCATTTCGCTTTATTTCTGTAACCAAATCTCTGCTATTATTAATAAATGTTACGGCATCCTATTATTGAGCAATCTATCTATATGAATCAATACATCATCACGAAAGATAATTGATACTTTGAAATCTCCTTGTTTTTTTGCACTTTAAAAGTGGTTTTATTTAAGGTCACTACCACACTCCAACTTCATCACAGCAAATCAAGTCTAGCTCATATTTTACTTTCCCATTACATACTTCCTTCTGCACCGGTTTTGTTACTTCCCTTTCCTGCCTCGAACTATCAGGAAAAGGTTGTAACTTCCAAAGAAAATCAAAAGAAACATACTTCCCTTTGTCAGACGCAATTTGCAGAGTTTAATAGTCCTGACCAATTGTTTAACTAAAAGTACGCAGTACCGGCATGTGAGACCTTAAATGAACGTATCCATGTCTATTTTAAAATTGTTGTTATTTACACCACAGCGCTTCTACAGCAGTAACCCATCCTGCATTACCCGGCAAATGTTCAAATCAATTCAAAACAATTATTCCTCAGACAGAGTTACAATTTAGCCAAAGAAAATTCCTATAGAGCTATAACTCTTTTTTTCTTGACTGGTAATGGGAAAGAACAAACCATTGCAACAGAAAGAATAGTGTTGGGGCTGAATTCTAAAGGGAGATACAATCTTTGCCATAAACAAATTACACTTACTCCATTTTTGATGGTCCTGGCATCAGTTCTGGTTTTTTTGGGGTGGGGGGGGGGGGGTGGTCATTCTTAATAGCTAAATAACTATCTAATGCCGACTGGTCTATGAGGGACAACACTTTTTCTGCTCGCTGGATGATTTCATGCAGGATCTTGCTAACGGTCCTGGAACACCAATCAGTCACCCAACCATGAGCTAACATAGCTCATATCCCCACAGGACACAGTTCATCATGAGATGAACATGTACCTGTATCACTAACATTAAACCAAGGAGTTGTTAATATTATAGAGGGAAAGGAACCCAAAATTAAAAGTTGATAATATATAATCATGGATGGCTGAGGGGTGATAACATAAACTATCGCCTGAGCTTAGATCAGTAATTGATTTTTTTCGTTACTCAACAGAAAAGTCACCAAGATTATATTATTATGCAAGAAATCTAACTTGACAAAAATAGTTTTTTAAAATGGCTTTAAAACTACAAGGCGGTTCCGAACTCACAAGTTCTCGCCTGCGTTCGCGCTTAAAATTGGTAAGACACAAGCAGCCACCAGAGTGCAACTGTGCGAGTCCAGGGTGTCCCAAAAAAGTTGTGCAACCAATAAACTCAATTTCTTAACTATTTTACTCCCACTATTTCATTGACCCACGCTAGGTCAACACACATTTTCCCTTGTTATATATTCATCTTGCCAGTTGAACCCCCCCCCCCCACGAGCATAAGTCAGATTTTAGGAGTAGCACACCCCCTGGTTTTTGCATTTATATAAGTCATTCTTACTTCCCCTTCCTGCTCTTTCATTTGACACCCACCCCAGGGCCACAACATTTTCCATTGTAGCGATATTAATCATGAGAAAGTCCTCAACAAGAGCATACCTCAGATGTTTAGGAGTATCATAGCACCCTGGTTTTGGCATTTTGATAGTAATTCTATAACTTCTCACTCTTTCATTTCATTTGATACCACCATAGAGGTCACAAAATCTTCCATTTGGGAGATCATTTAATCTTGAAATGTTCCCCAACATAATCAAAACCCAGAGATGGTTAGGAGTCCAACCCACCCGTGTTTTGCATTTATGAGTATTCTTTATTTCCTGCTCTTTTCATTTGACACCACCCCCAGGGCCAACATTTTCCATTGTAGATATATTAATCATGAAAACATGCAAAAATCCCTTAAAAATCACAAAATTTTAGTAAAAATATGACAATTTATTCATTGGCAACACTATTTTTGAAAAAATCAGGGACCACATTAAATTTTAGTCGCCTACGGGGTCCAAAAAGTGGTGAAATCACATTGCAAAATTTTTTCACATTTTCCAAGAATGTAAACAGGCTGGAAACCCAAAAGATTGACCCACGTGCAACAACCAGGACTAGAAAAACCATTTCATGAAAAAGGGCACTGATCTAGCTAATATATGATGTTAATACCTTTGTTGTGGTGTACTCCCCCCCTTTTTGATAAGTCTTCGTTTTGTACACCACCAATCACACACACAGCCATATACTGCCAGATAAACACATGCTAACCTAATTTATTTAGGTAAAACAAACTCCTGAATGATTCTTTTTGAAGGTGTAGTATTCACACTGACCATTGACAACCTGAGAAATTTGGTTGAAATGGACCAAGCATTAGCATTAGTTGCACTTTTAAATATCAAAGAAATGCCCCTTTAAGTGGCCCACATGCCTTTTGACCACAATTAAATTATTCACCAAAGAGTTACGGGGTACGGGAGGTTACGACAGAATGGACGGGGTTTAAAGGAGTGGGGCCAGAGTGAGGGGGGGGGGGGGTTGCTCGGGGACTTCTCTATCCTCTCATTATCTAAGGATTTTGCATATCCAAATGTACCATTACATGCGATACAGCAATTACGCATATTTAATTAGATCAATGCATCAAACAATGCCCTTTAATTGTCCACTTGCACTTTGACCGCATTGTGATTCATCAAAAGATGTACGGCAATAGAAGTCTCTGTGCGAAGGAATTTTGCATATCCAATGTAACCTTTCAATTGATAACAGCCATTATGCTATTTAATTAGATCAATTGTATCAAAAAAATGCCCCTTTAATCGCCCACCCATGCACTTTGAAGACCCATTTGATTCACCTCAAAAATGCTGGCAGAGTATTCTTTCATGAAGCGAAGGGAATTTTTGCCTATCCCGATTCGGGCGTTTTCAGAGATACAGTAATTACGCATATTAATTAGCTCATTTTGCATACCTAAGCCGCTGTATCACACACAGTCAAATGAAAAAAGATGCGCACGCATGAAGGTCTTTCATGCATAAGGAATTTTCCGTATATCCCATGTAACCGTTTTCAAAATGTATAGCAATTACGCTGTTTTTTTGGTCATATAATTACCTCATTTGCATACTTCATTTGCCCAAATACTCCCAAAATCTAATCAGTTCGAGAATTCCAGCCCACTCCCTTCCACCAAGTTAACATCATCATACGCCTTCGGAACTCCGAACTTGTACACAGCCTTGCGGGAAAATTGCGTTATTATGCAATTAGATACTAATTAGCACTATTTACAATACAGCCCCAATATAATCAGGTCCGAGAACTCGTGGCACCCGTTTCTTCTTCCACCAAGTTACATCATCATAAGCCTTATGGAACTCCAGATAATCGTACACAAGCCCGTGAACACGGACGTCAGGCAGACGACAGCATGACAGACAGACGAACAAACAGACGGACCAGACGGACCGTACACGGACAGAACAGACAGACAGACAAAAAAGTGCTTACTCATTCTCTGCCCACAAGTTCAGGCGAGACAATAAAAAGACAGTATATTGCTTGACAGTGTCCAATATTTTTGCGCATTGGTGCAGTATTGGTTTAGCAGTATTGTGTGTGCTATGTTTTTTTGATTCCGTTGAAAACTAGGTGCTCTCACTGCGTATGTGGTATATAACTGAATTAGAGTCAATTGACCTGTTTTTGCATCACTAACATGAACCAAGAGTTATTACGATGGGAGAAGGCATAGATAAAAGTGATAATGGCAGTATTCCTTTCACTACAAAGGCTAGGCCACTTCATTGCTTTGTTATCATGTCAGTGGTCGGGTTTTCCAACCCAGTTTGTCATTTTGGCATCCTCTTACTATGTCACTATTTCCCTATTTATGAGATAGCCCTCGGGAACTAACTCAACCCAACCATTCATGCACTGACCTCAATACAAAGAAGTCGTGCACTTCCTCATCTTGGCTGGGTACCTAAATGCACAATAGCTTCTTTCAAGTTGTTGAATAAATACTTCTAACTTATACCAAACCAAGATAGCCATCGTGTGATTCTCTGTTATTTGTTTTTTTTTCAGTTCAAATAGTTAGTTTATCGTCAATTATCAAATCAGGTCTGCCTCAGGGTTTTTCACCTTGGGACGAAGTATTGGTATGTGCCGCTCATGATACCCTTATTTTCAGGCTCTTTTAAGTTCCATTGACCCCCATAATCGCAGCTATTTTCTGAAATTTTCGACAAAAGTTGGTATGTTCCGCTCAAAAGACCCTTATTTTTTTCAGGGGCTCTTTTTCAGTTCCAGTGACCCCCCATTTCAGGATCATTCAGTTTCAGAACCCTACTTTTGCATGTCCCAAGCCATAATCTAAAAAGCCAAATTTTCTTCTTTGAAACACCTCAAAAAGTTACTAGTAATTATTGGAAATCGCAGCTTCATTTCTAAATTTTTCATAAACCCCGTCCCGAGACCCTTTTGGCCTCAAATCAGCTCCAGAGCTCAATTTTTGAAATCCGGGCAGCACATACCTAACCCAAAATACAGTTTAGTACCCTCCCTCCCCCCAGGTTGTGCCCTCTTCACATAATGCTGAAAAGAACTGTGTATATGAACTTTAGTTACTTTTTAATATAGGAAGTGGAGAAACTGGCGAACATTGAATTAAATAAGACGAAAATACAGTCCTCGAACACGGTCCTCTCGCTACTAGGTGTGAGATTTACCAATTGCCCACAGAGGACTGTGTTTCACGTGGCTAAAACTAGTTTAAACTAAACTGTACATTAACTTAATAGAGTGCACAGTGAAATAGAAGGGGTAGAGCCCTCCACCAGTGGGGCCACATAGTACAAGCAGCAAGATAAACTACTTTAAATGAAACTGACATTCAACTTACCAGGTGCACAGTGAAAAAAGATTGGTTAGGAATCCCTCCACCAGTGGTGCAAAATAATTACCCATAAAGTTTAAAAGGCGAAATCACATAGAGCTACCCCATTTTTGTCACACAGTTTGAGGAGTTTGGTGCACCTCCCTATTCTTTACATAGTAACACCCTCGCAACCTTCGATTTCTAAAACCAGTTAATATTTTCGAATCACTCTACGTGGTTGAATCACAGGGGGGAACAGCAAATATTCAGGTTACTGCTTGAGCAGTAACCAACTCTGTTTTTATTGCTATGCAATGAAATCCAAGATGGCGTAACCCCTAGTGTCACATGGACGAGCTATGACTTCTCCTTTTAACTTCTTTGATAGACACTCCTTACGCTCTTTCTCATGTTTTGCTTAATTTCTTCCTTTGAGTAACAAAGTTTCTAGAAAGTAGTATACAGATCTTTAGAAAATGCCTCCCGCGGGAAGTCACACTAAGCTCATCTAACCAAGCACAGTTTTCAGTGGCTGTTCATTTATATATTAACATAAAATTTACCTTGTGTTTTTTGGGTACAATGTATTGCTATAAAAGAACAGATTGTAACTCTTAATACCATGAATGCAAGTTACTGAACTGTGCCAGCAGAATTGAGACCACACACATTGGATCATAAGACATCAGGATTGCTGTTAGCTCTATGAATATTGAGTTTAAAAATGTGTTGAGCCATACTCAACACATGAAAGGATTCCGCTTTGCCTATTTGTAGAAACAACGTTGGCATTCATAAGACTGATGAGGGAGAGCATGGGTGTGATGGTTAGATGCTTCGCTTCTTGTGGAAAGGGTCCTCAGTTTCAAATTTCAGTTTTACAACCACTTGGTGAAATTTTATTCTTCGGTTATGCAAATTTGTGATTTCTTTTGTATAATAGCTATTAATTACATCAGAAATCTGCTCTCCCCATGGTTTATTTCGAAATTGGAAAATGACTCATGAAGCATCTCATCCTTTGGATAGGATTTAGCTGTTCGGTCCCCATGTATAGGAGTCATACCTTTACAGGTACAATTGGCCATTTTTTGCATTCAATGGGTGAACCCCACTGCTATCCACTCCTGCTGTCTTGTTTGCTGTACGTCATCAAACCAAATGTTTGCGCTCATTTTAGACCAAGCCTAACTCAGGGTTGATTAAGGGATGTCACCTTGAACAGGATTCATGCAGGTGTCGGGTCGTTTCAACAGCAATATGCACAGATGGGGGCTGTGACCATCTCCAGCTGGCCAATATGGTGTTTCTCCATACATAGACGGGATCACAACCTCAATGAGGGCCTTGCCTTTCTGCCCCGGTGGATATAGACTTCCTCAAACCCCAACCAGTCCACAGTGAGCTTGCTCTATTTTTTTTCCTGGCCATATTCATCTTTTAGTGATTTCCTACAAGACTCCCCCTGCTTGTTTTTCCTCCATAACAACCTTGCAAAATTTTGACAAAATTGAGCAACGCCATGAGAAGACCAGTTTAGCGCGTGGCTAGCCTTAACAAAACGCACCGGTTTGGGTCTCTCACCTAGGTGACCTCTTGCTATCATCTGAGCTACATTCAATGTAGATGATCTGGATACTTGTCATTTACTTCTTCAAATAGAGAATCTCCTTCTAGTCTGGGGTGGAAAACACACAATTGGCTGGTTAGTTTTGAGTGAGCAGACGGCACAAGTGAAAATATGCGCACTCAAAAACACATTAATTTTCACCTGTGAGCATGGTGAAATTAAAAACGCCTTAAAATTTTATTTTGGGTGTAATCTAATGTAGAAGCTCTGAAAAAAGTGAATTTAAAAGCAAGTGAAAATGCTTAAATGCTGAAATGCGAAAAATTACACGCAAAAATATTTACCACTTTACAGTATTTGAATAGGAGGTATTCAGGGTGTCACATTTGTTTGGAGTGGCATTTTCTTGATCGCTTATTTTAGAAAATATTAGCCTACATAGGTCGTCTGATTAAACATGTTAAAGAAACTCTTAGAGGTTTCTGATTAGCATGTTAAAGTTGATTATCAAGTCCCTGCCTGTGATGGAAATTATCCGTATTGGACCCCAAAAGGACCTTTGACCTTCACATTTTTAACCCCATAGAAATATAACATCAAATTGCGTGTCTGTATGGTTAGCCCACGCCCGTACCCAATTCTTTCTTCTATCATCTATCACACGCAGAGCGCCGTGGTTGTTGTTGCACAGCACTCCGTGCGTTTCCACTGTTTGTTTGCGCAAGCACATGCACCTAAAAAATCTGTGCATCAAGCGTTAGTGTTATATTATGTTTTTGCCTTTACCCAATTTCTATTTGCTGTTCGACAATTTTTCTGCAATAATGCGAAAACCAATCCATGGAAAAAAATGCCTCTTAAAAATTCTCACATTACTAATTGCACAAAAAGTCGCCTGATGTGCCCAATGTTAATCTTGCTTCAGAGTCAAGTTGAGATCAATGTGGCCATCAAGTAAATTGTTTTCACTTTTTCACTTGCTAGATGAAAGGAACTTCAAAATTCTCTTGTTCTCATAAATTGCATTTAAGACTTTTCCAAATTGATGATATGAGTTGGCCATTGCGCAGTGGCCCGAAACTGATAATGAAGTGCGTATAATCATTATAATACTCTTGGGCACCCGAATCGGGTTTACAATGTTTCAGGAAAATCTGCCTTCTTGGTTATAAATAACACATTTTTTTAACCCCACATTTGGGACCTTACCTTACTTTATAGGTGTACAAAGTTAATCTGATCTGTCCACTGTATTTAAAAATGCTAGACATATATGAACCCAAAGTGTATATACCTGCACAAATGACCTTATGTGACACCTAAATGACCTTTGACCCTCCACTCTGAACTCCCCAGGTTCTACTTCATTACATTACATAAGCATACCAAGAATGAACTGAACCACACTACACTAAAAGGCCAAGACAACATTTTTAACTGAATTTACCATGTACACTCACAACTGACCCCTAAGTGCCCTTCAACCCATATGACACAGTTGTTTCATTACCTAAACCACATATGAACCTCATTTATCTCTGTCTAAAAAGCCAGACATAATTTTTACCAGTGTATACCACATCCACAAAATATTACTCTTAAGTGACCCTTAAATGATCTTTAACCTTCACATCTCTACCCTCACATAACTTGTTTTCATTGCATCACTACGAAATGAATTGATTTGTTGCTGGCACAATTCTAAGCGGCCGAACCTAACACGCGCAGTAACATTCACCCTTTAAAACTGTGATCAAATCGTAATACTTTGCAATATCAAGGCCATATTTTACTTTACAATACTTTATACCAAAGTGAGGACCCTTGATTTTAGGGCCTGTTCAGTATAATTATCTGCTGCTCATTTGATCACTTGACAAAGGTGTTGGCTTAATGGCTTAACATCGCGAGTTCGCGGGTTCGAACCCTGGCCAGGTCATACCAAAGACTTCAAAATGGTACCTACTGCTTTCTCGTCGGCGCTCGGGCATTAAGAGAAGGAGATGGAATTTAACCATCCAGAGCTACCAGAAGACTAACCCCTACTGTAGCTTTCACGGCATTGGGCGACTGTGGCCTAGGGTTATAATAGAAACGAGCTGGCACTGCCCCATGCGCCATTCGGCACGGGAGGATAACTTTAACATTTGATTACTTTTTGATGCAGTTATCTAAGATCTCTCAGTGCTTCTTGGAATTCCTCCTCTTTGGTCTTCTCTTTGGTTGCTCCACCTTGGGGTGCATGTTGGGCTTGTGTCGGTTCTGAGTGCCAGCACATAAATGACTGGGTACGAGTCCTGTAGACAAGAAATAAAATACATACATACTCATTAACCCCAGGTATGAATGGGTACTGGCCTGCACTGGGAGGTAAAAGAGACGTTGCAGTGAACTTTAATCTTTTTTTTAATTTTCCTTAAAACAAAAAGTTTAGCAATAAATTAATGGCAATTACAATCCCTTGAGTAGTTGAAGTGGGCAAGCTCACCGGGAAACAGAAGGGATATTGCCGCTAGAGTTGATGCTCCTACAAGCCCCAGACACGCTATGGTACTGCCATTCCCTCTTGAAAGACCCTTCTTTTTCTTGAGAGAGTTATTTTTGACATATGACAAGCCCTTAAAGCAGGTTGTTCAGCGTTCCCGAGTTAGAATCGCAATCTCACATTGTCATTTTTATTATCAGCAAATTGCTATGTACATGGGAACTTGAGGACAGGCTGTGCTCATTTTAATGGCTTAGTGTAAATTTCGAAGCGCTAGTGATTTTCGCACCTTAATGGAATAAGTGCAAGCATCACATGCCGTTATTCTGCCCGAGGCGTGCAGAAGTCACTAGCGCTTCGCTTCTGCTTTCAACGTTTTTACACCTAAGCCGTTTTAAAACTCCTTTGTTCTTCAAATTGATTAAATCAGACGGTGAGACAAGTAAGTCAACAATTTTAATTTAAACCATGACTGGTTAGTTCACAGGGTTCCCATAGCATACAGAATAACAATTTGAAGGTTAAAATCTTTTTGGAAACTGAGAGTCTAACTTTTTTTTGTAAGGGCAGTGCACAAAGCTTAATAAAGGTACCATAACCGAGGAAAAATATTAGGGGTTGTCTGTCAGATTTTTCCGGCAGAGTTCCATACGTACTCCCTTTTGAAGTTCTGCATGTAACAATTCTTTTTTATTTCTTGGCTTAAGGTTAGGTACTTGTTATATAAGGCTTGATAAAAGGAATTTGTTTCCTGTAGATTGCTAAGGGGGACATATGGGAACTTTCCTTTTTTTTCTTTTTTTAATAAACTCATTTCACACTTTTTACTCTAAAATGAATCAACATGCTACTGTTTAATTTTTTTTCTCAATGACATAGCAAAGATTTTTTATTTTACTTATAATATATAGTGGTTTTGTTTTGTCTTGTTTGATATTTTTTTTTTCATCGTTGCTTGGTAAAAACATTATAAATGAAAAATCTGTTAAGTTTCGTTTTGTTTTTTTTTATTTTGTGCGCTAATTCAAATTGTTGCATAAAAATTGTTGAGTCGGCATATTTTTCTAGGGGCCTGTTGGTATGGCAAACAAACCTTTTTTTGTCTAATCAATGAAATGTAGTTGAACTTCTGTAACCTCTGTTCAAACCAATGATGATTTGAAGACATCCCTAACTATCCTGTTTCCATTCATTCATATTAGCCAGTATTCTCAAAGGGGATCATCTCTAATTTAAAAGGCTGCACCAGAGATTTCCCGATGAGGGCGCACTCAATTTTTTCAAACAAATCATGTTTTTGCATGTACAAATGCTTGCCATATACCATACTTGGTGGGAAATAACTAAGCTCAAATCGCAGTCCTTCATATAAAAAATCACAACGTTGTTATAAAATTCTGGATCCCCGAATTTTTGTTATACATGGTATCCTATGGCACCCTTATACCGGTCAAATGAAAACGGAAAATTCCAATTCATCGCTAACTTTGGAATGATCATTTTAGAAAGACACTATCTTTTAGTTCTAGATGACTATTTTAATTTCTACTCCAAATAATTAATTTTGAAATCTCTGAGTCCACCTTTAAGCAAGTTTTCAAACTAGGGTTAATGAACTTTTTTTCTTTCCCATATACCTGAAAATGATATGTTCAGTGAGAAAACTCTTGTTGATGGCCATTTTCCACCCTCCCATGAGAATTTTCCCCTATTAATATCACACTGTCAGAGTACATTCGAAGAAAAAGGTCCTTCTCGTAGCCTAACCCTGGTTTAAAACCTGGGTTTTTAAAGTTAGACTCCCTTTGAGAATACCATCCTTAATGTACAATTCCAAGTTATGTTACCAACATTGCTAGAATGTCTGGAATCAATCTGAGACAACGTCGCACTGTTCTAATCGCAGTGATATTTGCAACCGAGCGTAGCATGCAACACAAGTACAATTGACCTCTTCTGAATTGGCCCATCCATCGCGCTACACATATTACGTTCACTATGAATGCCTTGTTTACTGATCGTCAATCGCAGCTGTACATATGCATTCAATCACAGCATTTTATCAACGCGTCTAGATTTGATTCTAGACAAAATATTAAAATCTGGTCTGTGAACCACTGATGATATATTACTACACTTACATAGAAGCATGTTTTACTAGAAGGAAATGTTCCAATTCCACCATTTTAATTGATAAGGTCACATAGCCAGTGATTTGCTGACAGATTTTTTAATTTAGAAGCGAGTTCAAGCCACAGCTTTGTAATAATCATGTTAATGTGCTGCAAAATATGATGAAAAGCATCCCTTTGCAAATGGGAAAACTTTCAAACCAAATTGTAAAAATTTAACCCTAACGCGGCCGAGAGGCATTGAAGGCCCCACTAAAAACGTGGTACCGGGTAGAAATGCGTTTCGTTGCCATCTGGGGCCGTCAACACATTTTTGGGTCGCGCAATGACCTCTCATTGCGTTTCTTGGCATCTGGCACGTCTTCCCTGAAAATTAAGCCGATGCGTTCGTTGCGTCTGGGGCGTCTTCCCGGAGAATGACGCGATGCGTTTCGTTGCAATCTGTGCCTCTTCCCGGAGAATGACGCGAGGCGTTTGATTGCATCTCGGCCGTTATTGACTGTAAATGATTCGATGCTTTTCGCTGCGATTTGGCCGATCTTTGCCCGCAGAAGGCGCAAGGCTTTTCATCATCAGGCGTGTGACACTGGGGTATACAAATGCCCATAGACAATTTTCGATTTCCGATGGTGATAGCGCCACCATTTTCGATAAGCTATTGGGTTAATTATGCATAAGCGTATTCATGACGTAAACCTGGGGATGACATAGCATACGAGCGCCACGCCAGACTAATTGTAGCGTAATAGCGCCACTCACTTACTGGCGAACTATAAGCTACAAATTTCATGCGGATCAGTGGTTATTTATTTATATTTATTTATTATTTATTTATTTTAATTTACCCTGTTTTTTATTTCAGGTTTTCACGCGATGTTTTTTCGGTGCACATTGCACCTGGGCCGTCTTTCCGGTAAATGGCGCGATGTGTTGCGTCGTTGCATTTGGGCCGTCTGCCCGCAGAATGCGCATTGTTTTCATCAGGCGGGTGACACGTACAAATGCCCATGACAATTTCGATTTCGATGGACCGTGATAGCGCCACCATCGATAAGCTATTGGGTTAATTATGAATAAACGTATCATGACGTAAACCGGAGGCATGACGTAGCATAATAGCGCACGCACGAATATGATGTAGCGTATAGCGCAATCACGGACTGCGCACACTATAAGCTACAACATTTAAGGCAGATCAGTGTGTTATTTATTATTATTTATTATTTATTTATTGTATTTACCACCTGTTTTTATTGCAATTTTCACACGATGTTTTTCGTTGCACCTGGGCCGGCGTTCCGGTAAGGCTCGATGTGTTTCGTTGCTTTTGGGACGTCTTTCCGGAAAATGGCGCGATGTGTTTCGTTGCATTGGGCCGTCTTCGGGAAAGGCTTGCGATGGTTGTCGTTGCATCTGGGCCGTCTTTCCCCGGGAAAATGGCGCGATGGATTGCGTGCATCTGGATGCGTTATTGAATTTACGCTACTAATTCTGCCGGGAAAACGGGCCGAGATGCAATGAAACGCAAGCTTTGGCTCTCGGGCATCGGGCCGTTACAAAATAAAAAAATAGATATTTTGCTGCATTTGGGCCGTCGGCGGCAAAACACCCGAGTCTGGTTGAGGGTTAACACCAAGTAAATATTTTGACCCAATTGATCCCGCAAATTTACCTTTAAATAACCTCTTTAAGTCATGTCTCTCTTCCACCCATTGATCATTGTTATCAAGGTTTGCGTTTGAATTGAATGCAATAACTTTCAAATGAGGGAACTATTGCATACCTTTTACCAAGATAACCCATTTAATCCATTTTGACCCTTAGGATCACCTTTTCTCTTCCACCCACTCCTAATTTCTTGACATATTCACCCTTTTTTACCCACTTTAAGGTCAACAATCTATACTACTAAAAAATGAGATCTGTCCGGCTGTCTATACGTTTTGTTATGCTTTGACATATGGGGCTGTATTGGCATGAAGGTAGGAGGACAGTTTGACGATTGTTAGTCGGGTTTCAGAGTGACCGTGACAATGTCCAGGTTCATTTCGAAGGGTCATTTTTTTTTTTTGCTAAAAATGCCCTATGACCCCAAATTTGGTCAAAGACCGCTGACCTGAGCACAGAACAAATCCGAGGTCAAATTGTCACACACAAGGTCAAACAAAGGCCACACAGGGGAATGCACTCGTAAAACTTAACAAAACACCAAGCAACGTGATGTATGTTATTGAATAAAGTAATGGGCTATTCCACATGATATATGAACCTCCCTGTTCAAGATTTAGTTTACATCACCAATCATCAGTTGCCTGATGAATTCCTATGGTTTAGGATGCAACGTCCAATGTTTTGCAAAAGTAGTTCCCGGGTTGACTACTTTTTCTCTGATTACGCCTATGTATATGGAGAACAAAATTCACTCTTTCATTTAGCTAAGCCTTTCACAATGGAATTGGTGGAATAGCCCATAGCTTGGGTACTTTCCATGAAATACAACCCCCCCTGTAAAGGTTTTAGAGGTAAGATTACACGGGAGTATGTATTTCAATGAACGCCCAATACACAGACCAATTCCTCCCTAGTCTGGCATTAAGACAAGAAACTCATCTAATATGTACAGTCATATATCTACTACTATGTCCCTATTCTGTGGTTATTTTAATGCAATTGACATGAGTACATATAAAAGTAATCTAAAACATCAGGGCTACAGCAGGAAAGTGTGGTTATCTATTAGGCACTGTTATAATTTTCAGTTAATCTGGTGTTGGTGCCTAGGTATCAGGATTAATTATCATACCGAGAATACCATGGTAAAACTAAGTTAGGAAATGTGACCGTGTATGAAATAGCTCTTTGTTTTTTTCTCCACAAGTTGAAAACAAATTTGCAATGATGTTGTATGTCATGTGTGGAAATAACAATCACTACGTTAGCAAAATACTATAAGTATACACTTGCTTCACTTCATCATTTGCAGTAGAATTGAATGCGCAAGAACAAGCACTGACCCGCAAACCCATGTGCGAGCATAATTACAAGCACCAACGAAAGATGTAAATGTGAAGTGCATGTATGCTGCTAAGTTTTTAAGTCTTATTCGTCTATTTCCTAACTGCTTATCAGAAGATGTGAAACAATTAGAGTGTTAGAGAAAACACTTGTCTTGTGCTAAATGTGCATGTTAGGTGGCATCAATGGGCACTGAAGCGCTACCCCAAATTCACTGAACATGTTCTTGGTTTAAAAAAACTTGCTATTCCCTGGAATATTGAAGAAGAGGTGTGGAACCAATTGCGAAATAAGCACCCAATGACGCATAACTAACCGGCACATTTTTCATTGGGCTCATTGCACGATTTGTGAAATCAGAAAATTCAGACTTTAAATGACCAAAGGCAACACCTTTCTATCGGTGTGGTGACGGACGAGGGAAATAGTCCGTTAGACACGATGCTCTTACCGGATGGTATACCGCCCATGCAAACCAATCGAAATTTTCAATTTCGAATAAGTATGATGAAGTCTACAATTCTGGGATTTCTGGCTGCCACACTCGATTTAAAACATTTTAATTGAAGCAACGCCCTCAATTGCTCTTATTGAGAAGTGAATTGGAAAATAACAGGGTAAGAATAAGATGACAACATTACTTTCTCCCACACTCTGACTTATGATTTCTTGTTGCAAGAGCTGAACTGTATCAAAACAGGGTCACAAAGCTTGATAGCATTGATTTTACCACCATCTCTGGCTTGAAAAACATGCTCTTGTTGATAGTGAAATTGACACAATAACGGGGTCAAAAAAGATGACAACAGTACTTTCTGCCTTTACTTTCTGCCCACCACTCTGACTTAATGATTTTCTTAGTTGAGAAGTGAACTTGTATTAATAACAGGGTCACAAAGTGGATAGCATGGAGTTTCTACCCACCACTCTCTGGCTGAAAACATGCTCTTGTTTGATATGAACTTGCAGCAATAACAGGGTCACAATAAGGAGTGACAACATTACTTTCGTGCCCCCACTCTGACTTAATGATGTGTCTTGTTGAGAAGTGAGTTTTTATATAACAGGATCAAAGGATTACAAGCATAATGTCTAACCACCACTCTCTGACTTAAGCATGCTCTGGTTAGGAAGGCTATTTTGTAATGTAGCAAAGTCTACAAGGCAGTAGCAGACAGTTAGGTTGCCTTTGCCTTGTCTTTCCCTATCCATTTCCCACTTGGAATCTTCCTCCCCATTCCTAATAGCTATGGAAACCCTGGTGTTGTTAGACAAAAACAAATACTTTTGGTGCGTAAGATACAGCGTCAACTTAACATATTTATTTTACAAAATACTGTACCTAACTGAATGTGCGAAAAAATACAACAGCACCGAATCGTTACAAACCAAATGTTGCATTTACACTAAAGAAGAACAAGGTGAGAATACATACGTTTAAATATCCACCACCTTTGAATTTAGAAATACTTAGGTAGTAAACATAAAAATATGGCAGCATTGCGGGGCATGCCTAACCAGACTTACTGGTCCCCATCCCTGGTTGCGCCTGCCCTCGGAGACACAGCCTGCCTCACTGCCACGCTTCCTCCTGACCTGGAGGTCAAAGGGCACATAGCAGGGGGTCAAATGTCATGCATTTCAAAAGGGTCTGTTGTAGATCTGGATTTACTTTTAATATAATTTTGTCCTATTTATAAATATCTACACATGCATATTATGGTAAATTATAATTATTTGATAACTTTTCAAAATTATGATTTTTTTTCAGGCAGTTGGGTGGGCAACATCAAACGCTGACACAATTAGTCAATAATTGTCACCCAGCTTTGTCATTTATGTTGCAAGCATGTGGATATATCATAATGATAGCATTTCGATAACAGTCTGAACAAATCAATTCAGAATTCTCCCTTTATTAGGAACATGGTACCACAGCCCAGAAATCTCATTGTTACAGAAGAATCTGGGCAAATTCATGGAACTATCTCTGCATGGAAAAGAGCGGACTGTTACTGGAGAACATCTCAAGTCTGAGATTGCATTTCTGAAGCCATCTTGAAAGGCAGCAACTCAAAATTTCATTCAAGTCTAGGTTGATATCAGATTCATTTCAAAGTAGCATGTGCTTAAAAATCACATAATATGACAAGAGTATTACTTTTTGGTATAAAATGTTTTGAAATGTGCACATTCATAGAGGTGCAGACTACATAAGACACTAGTTTTATAGCCAAACTTTTAAAAGTTGAATAACCTGGATTGCAGTAATTATATAAAGATGGATTCTCTGTTTGCTGGTAATCACAGACTCGAACGCAGTCTACATAACTCACGGCCACATTGTCGAAAATCTATCAAAAATACTATTTTTTGGCTCTTTTTTAAGAAACCGAAATGATGCACCATTTTTGTCCCAATTACATTATGGCCTAAGAAACAATAAAAAATATTAAGCAACCTACCAAATTTGTTGAAATCTCTATACCAAAATTTTTCTTCTTTAAAAATTGTTTCATGCCATTTTCTGGAATGATAGTCTTTAGGAGCAAACCGAGTTAGATCACGTACATACTTAACAAACAACCATTTTTCTAAGTGTTTGTTCCAATTTACGTCTATTGTGTTCTCAACTTGATATTGAGAGGAGCCTGGCATTTGCACAGAGGCCCCACCAAGTACCATGGAAAACAGACTTGCAGTTTTTATGTATAGCAAATTACACATTGCCCAGCTATTCAATACTGTGCTAATATGATGGTTAACCATAAACCAAGATTTTTTTTTTGTTTATATCTGGGGAATGAAATGTATTTGAGGGCTAAACTTTCAGGACAACAAGAGAAAATAACCGCCTTTCATCTGATAACAAAGTTGATACTACTTTCCGGTAATCAGGGGGTCCCAAAGACGATCGCAACAAGCACCTTTAGTTTTGTTTTCTGCTTTATTAGGGTTTTACCTCAACCTGGTTAATCTGCCACAGCTTACAAACAGCCTAATAAGATCAAACCCTTGGGCATTCTGCTCAAAGCCTATATGTTTATTATTGACGGGATAAATATTAAGGTGGCTTTTTTTTTAACGTTTAATAGATCGTTCAAAAAGCCCACTACATCACCCCATGGCTGTCCCAAAACCGTTCCAAATCACCACACTGCATTTAACGGCTGTTTATACCTATTAAGTTATATGATCAAATCAAGTGGAAAGTCTGCTGTCCACAATTATGACTGGTGTTTTATGTTTAACTTTTGGTTGAATAGCATTTTTAATTTACTGCAATATTTTAAAACGAAATGGATAACAGTATGCACTTGAAAAATAATTTCAATGGAACTATAACTCTCAAATTCTACATTAAAAAAAAAAATTGGAACTTTAATTTCAGAATGGAACAACTTTCTTCCTTTGATTTAGTCATGTGTTATACTTGCATTACATTCAACTCATCCATAACAATTAAGTCGTACACACAAAATCCGGTGAGTTAAATTAAGTGGCTGTTGTTTCTTCAGATTAGTTTCAAAGAGATGCCTACACCTGGAGCTATATATGAAGAGTAGGTCCGTATTATTCATACCATGTCATTTAGCCATATCATCGATGGTTGGTAATTCTCTAAAGGAGACCTTTTAAACCTTAAACCCTCTAAAGGTTGATGTAACAGTGAGAAAATTCCTCACGGATGGGTCGGAACTTTGGATGGTTTCCATCCGCCATCCCCCATATTGGTGTGGCTAGCCTCTTAAGGAGTTGACGTGTGATTTGTTTACGCTCAAGCTGCATTTACAACCTTCAGCATTCTGTTTAGAGCCCAGTCATGGACAAATGGAGAATTTTAGTTTTGGAGGTGTGGAAGGTATCATTCGCAGATACCGCGGATAACCGTGCGGTTTTATTTGCGTTTATTAAATCGCGCATCTCTACACCTGCGTTCGTGCTTTGCTGCATCGAATGTGGCGCGGATTATTCTTGCCCGCCCAAAAGACCCCCAATTTGAAAAAGTGTCCAATTTCAGTGGTTTTCGGTGTGTACTGGAAAAAGTAAGGTAGAAAGTCGGTGACCCTCATTTTTTATTTCAAATTTGAAAGAAGCATCCGGGACCTCAACTATTTAGAATTACAAAATTTTATCGCGAAGTTTTTATTTTGTAGGCGGCCCAAACGTCAAATTTGACCTTTTCCCATAGACTTGCGTGGTTTAAAAGTGACAACATACCTTTTTGTTTTGGCTATAGCTCAAAAACAAAAGCCGGTGACCCCCATTTTTATTTCAGAGTTCTTAATCAGCACCATTTGTAAACACCATATATGTGAATTCTGGAAAATGTTATCGAGTAGATCACTACGTCCCCAAAACCCCTTAACGCGGTACTGGCACATTTCAAAACCTTATGGAATTTCTTAAATTTGCTCGCAAATTGTAGTCTAGGCCATTGGAAGAATAGAGATATTACACATAAAAAAACATTACCCCAAAAACAGTAGGGATATGTATAAGAGGCTTAAAGACATCCAGTAATTTGTAGGATAACTTTTAGTTTGCTGTAACTTTAATCACAATTGTTTGTCTTTAACAGAATCCACCCGATCCTACCTCATGTCATGAAAAACACCTAAGGTCACAGAACTAAATAAATGTCGCCGAGAATTATTAATGATAAAATGTTCTGTTTACCCATACAGGCGATGATTTGGTCTTAATCATTTAGGTGAGGGCTAATGTATATAAATGCTCTAACAACCATGCAAAAATATAAGAATTTGAAAATCTTGAGGGTGCACCATTTTTCAATGTGACAGTGTCTCTTAATGGCAGCAATACATAAAATCCCATGCTCATGCAATATTTACCAAGATGATTGCAATATAAGGAGAGCATATAGTTTCAGTTTGGGTATAGAATAGGAGGAGGGTGTTGGTGTGTTCAAATTTGGGTTAAAACCAGGAAAGTACCAACGAAATGTTCAATCACGATGTGCTGTGTCTGATATATTCCAAAAGGCTGATAAAAACTCAGTGTTGCAAAACCCGCGATTTGGTAACCCATTGGGCGACTTCGGAAGGCTTACCGCGACCCCAAAAGATTTTACCGCGATCTTGGTTTGTTAAATTTTTAATAAGGTTTCCCATGGGACTTCCAGCGTTGCCCACAACTTTTTAGCGATTTGGGCAACTTTCCGAGCTCATTACGTGATTTGGGTCAAATTTGTTTTGGCAACCCTGAAATAAACTTCAGAGTAGATCCGGGAGAATTCAGTATTCTGCCAACAACATACTTCAACATGCAGTTTATTCCATGAGACTGCTGCATTCATGGGGTGCTGGCACAATACAAAATTCTTTTCCATAGATCCCATTCATGAAGGACTGGATAAGCCTAGGTCTAGGTTAGGACTTATTTTGAGAAATACCAGCCTACGGGGTGCATTCTAATACCCATCCTTGTTCGTGCAGGGAATCCTTGTAAAACACTTACCCCATTGCAGCTTCCTTTGCCATACGTTCACCGTCCCTGTCAGCATCTGTCCTAGAGGACGCCCTTAGGAAGATTATCATGTGGAATAGGGGGAATAAACACTATGAAGCAGGATGTGCCAGGCTCGCAGCGACATTTTAGTGAATTTAATTCTGCCAATGAGGGCGCAAGTTAGTTGGGTACGTGTCTCTGTGAGGTGGAGGAGAGTTTGTGGTCTATTCAGCTCACCATTGTCCTTGAGTTTTCTCTAAGAGCTTTTTCTTATAGTGGACGCATGAAGACGGAAGGGTGTTTTGTAGTCACCTTTGTATAACTTATAGTGTACGGTCCAAGGTAAGGTGTTAAAAGCCAATGGACATATTCTCTGACTTATGGTAATCATGGCAGAATAATTTTGGGTGGTAACAAATAAAGAACATCAACTACTAGCAACGACTTCACCACAATTTATGACCAAAGTTACGATCACATAACATTGGATCAATAGGATATATGGGTAGTGATTTTTTACCTGCAGTTCTTTAGATCCTGTTTGAGTATACTCCAGTTCTTAACACCATTGCATTGACCAACACATTAACATAACATGCCCATGACTTACAGTGTGGGCTCAAAAATGATTGTTCCCAAGACAACAAAAATATAAAAATGTTTTGTAATCTTTTTAGAATTAGATTATATACTGTATATTAACAACTATTTACTTCTCAATCCCCATGTCAAAAATCCCGAGATTCATGCATTTCATTTTCAAGTTATGGCCTCATTTTAGAGGGCTCCTGAAATGCTGTATGGGTGTACCATTTGACAGTAAACATGTTTGACAGTGCAATCACAACCAGGTATCCAGAAAAACGAGACAGGCAAAGAGAACTTTCTTGTTTTGTTGAAGCACCAAAATCATAATATCTATCATGAAAAGAAAATTGGTCCAAAAAAATCTGACACCTTTGACTAAAAATTTGCACTTAAATTGAAACCTGTTTTGGTGGGATTTTTCAATATAATTGGTGTTTTGCGTAATTATATTTAAAAAAAAAAACAAGTTCATTCCAACATTGAAGAATTCTGTTGAAATTCATGGGGGCTTTGTGTCTCCAGATATTTCTGGGCCATGAAGGTGCGTTGAGCGACTGAATATTGGGGAGTCATTGCTTTGGCGTCCTCCTCTTCAATAACCAAATCAATAGAATCTGGTACAAAGGCAAATCTGGAGGGACTTTATTACAATCAGTGCATATATATTGCTTGTGAACAAATGAATAATTCAAAATTCAATGTGAAAGCTATTTAAATGTACATTGAACTATTTCAATTTTAAGGCTACCTTGCACAAGTTTGACAAGAAAAAAAATCGATATTTGGGAACAATAATTTTGACTCAAATGATATTTAAAAGGCGCCTTTTCACATGGATACAAAGCGCCTTTTGAGTAATACAAACTTAAACTTGCAACAGTACTGGCATACGAAATGGTGATGCTGCGGAAATCTGGTCCATAGCTTTGGAAGCAACCACTGAAAAGGCCCTGTCGCCAGCACCTTTATGTCTAGGAACAACGCGAGTGAGACGACAATGGTGGCTGGAACGAGTGGTAAAAGGACCCAGGACGTGATCTACTGACAACCAGCATCACTGATGTCTGGGGGACCAAAGCCCATTCGTGCCTTATAAACAACTTATAGAGGAGAGGAGCGAATATCATAGGGCTTAATTTAAAGGAGTTGTTTACCTTCCCAACTACAGAAAAGGTTTTTGGCCACCTTTGGTAGTTAGTATGGACCCTCTGTACACCAATGCTAGGTACGTAGTACTCTCAAATTGTGGTATCACTTTTCCAATAGGGGCATTAAGTTTACAAAGGGGTCAAACTTTATTAAAACGCCCCAATCGTGTTTTGAAATGTATGCAATATGTCCATCTAATCATAAGGATTCCAAAAAAGTATAGTTTGTACCACATACGACCATTGGGTTTTTGAGTTAAGGTAAAAATGGTAAAAAAAGGTCATCTCGATTTGTACAGGGGTCAACATTAAAAGTTTTTTTTTTTAATTTTAAATATTGCACAAGTATTGCCTGAGGTCAAAGGAGGGACTCTAAAAGTATAGTTTGTATATGTTAAAATGCTTACCTACGGAGAGTAAAGGGTCAAAGAAGGTCGACGCCAATTGGGGTATGTGGACCTAGACGATTTTGTCCCATAAACAGGGTAACTATGCATTGCAGATGGTACAAAAACTATTCCTTATTTGGAACTCATAAGCTGATGAACAACCTTCGATCTTTTCTACAAAAAGTGGAGCAACTTCCAATTTGACCCCTGTACAAATAGAAATTGACCTTTTTTTCCATTTTAGCCATTTTTACCTATAACTCCAAAACCATTGTCATAGATGGTACAAACTATACATTTTTGGGATCCTTATGACTAGAGGACAATATGGCATACAGTTCAACATGATTGGAGCATTTTAAAAGTTTGACCCCTGTGTAAACATAAATTGGCACTATTGAAAAAGTGACACCACAATTTTGAGAGTACTACCTACATAGCACTGATGTAGAGTGTCCATACCAACTACCAAAGGTTTCAAAACCTTATGTAGTGAGGGGTAGTTAAACGATGATGTTTGACTGGGTTCCCTAGCTCCGCCACTAATAGGAAGAGAGTATTTAATGTTATTACGATCGTATACATAGGCAGTGAGTTCCTTCAACAGAGGGGTTGTGTCGAGCAAATCTACAACACCTGATAATTTCAGCTTTATATCCTCAAATTCTTGAATTTTTTTCTTTATCTCAACAATCTCTAATTTTTGCCCGAAATCAGCGCTTTGCACGGCAATTTTTTCCCTACCCAGACCAAAAGTGCAGGGTCATTTTAAAGGTAATAATTTACCAGTGACCGTGTGTCACATTTTAGCCCTGTAACGATCAGTTGCATTATTCTGTTTTTGTTTTTATGATGGTCTATGAAAGAAAGGCCTTTGATTCAAATGACTTCATTTGATATAAGTTATCAATAATTTAGGCAAAAAAAAAAAAAAATAATGAGCAGAGAAATAACGAAAGTGGCTTAACAGATAAATATGGTAAGATAGAAGGCTAAATGTTTTGTACCTGTGATGGGTATGCATCCCCTGCTCCCATGTATTGTTTGTTACCATCAAATAAGAGCCAGATTGACTCTCATTTACTCTGATCATACAGCAGGGTCACTCGCCGGGACAGGTAGGAGTTATTTCCGATGTCTTACTCTGTGAAACAAACAAAACAGTTATAAAAATAATTAAAAACTACAAACTGAAAAATTCTTCCTGAGATCGTATTGCTGTTAAATAAACATAAAAATAAATTGAAAACTAAAAGTTAATTATTTCGATTGCCGCTATAAATAAAGTCACGGGGCAGTTATGAGTTTTAGCACATTTGCTTTCAGTAGATTATTGTCCAAAAAGCGATTTTCATATTTCGTGATTTTTTTTTCGAAGTGTTGTATTATGTTGTTTAAGCACAGCGTCTACAGCAGTGCGTATAGGCCAACAGGTGATATTTACAGACCAGAAAGTCGAATGTCACAAATTTATTACAAATTCACAACTCAGCCAGTAAGATTACTTACAAAGCATGACCAATAGTTAGATGAGATTAAAATGACTTACACAAATCAGGCTAAGGCAGACATCACAAAATACCCATTTTAAATAACAATGTTGAATGCAGATCAATAAACAGAAAACAAAAGAAGAGAAAAAAACTAAATGTAACTTGAGAGATTGGAAGAGTGTCATTTAAAATCAAATTGTAATGAGAATAATTGAGTGTACATTCGACCATAATAACCAAAAACAAATCACTATAGTCAGGGACAGAATTATGGACCAATTGCATGTATGTCACTAAGTTAGTCAATCAGCGCGGCGGAGACTGCGAGCTGTGGATTGGTTTGAAGTGTAGTAGGCGGGGCAATTGTTCGAACAAGATATGATTTAAAATTAAAAAATGTCAACAATTGCCCTATTTGAGTCGGGTTTTCGACTATGTACACATCAATTCACATCAAAGTGAGTAAACTTTTTTGTTCAAGATTGTTCTAAATTGTTCATTAGATTATTGCTCATGGTCGACATTTGTTCTGCCATTCATACAATCTGCGTATTTTGCATAACACAGCAAATCAGTAAAGCACCAGTGGGTTTTGAAACGTATGTGCATCGTGCAGGGATGATTTATTTTCTCAGGGGTAATTTATACTTTAATTTCCATGATAAATGATATTGTAAAAAACCATTGTTATCACTAATTACGGTAAATTCTTGTGTTTTCTGTCATGTATGGATAGGTTAATAACAGTGCGTTTACTTATGCCTCCAAAAATGGGACAAATCAATGCTGTGGCTGAATTTTGATGCTTGTCAATGGCACTCGCTCCTTCGGAGCTCGTTAGACACATCAAATCTCAGCGCACGTGTGCATTGATTTGTCCCATTTTTATTGCAAGTAGTTAATGCCATAGTATTAACCTATACTAATTTCATACACTCTGCGTATTTATGCATATAAAGCAACCCAAATCAGTTAAGTGTTACAGAATACGCGAATGCAGCCACGAGGGGATTGAAAATGTGCCAGTTGCACTCCGCGTACTGCAAAGGGCTTGCGAACGCAAGTGCGTCGCAAACAGGACTGATTTATGTTCTCACGTGGGTAAGTAAATTTGTTTTAATTCCATTGGTAAATTACCATTTTTTAAAAATACTATGTTTTACCAGTAATCAAGGCAAATTCATGTGTTTTCGGTCGTTGTATGAATTAGGTTAATATTTACTGTGCATTTAATTTTTAAAAAATGGGACAAATCAATGCAATGCGCTGAATTTTGATGCTTGTCCAATGCCCTTGCTCTGCGGAGCTCCTGCATTAGACGCATCAAATTATTCGGTGCGCATGCATTGATTTGTCAAATTTTTTCTCGCA